>JANAVB010013999.1:12096994-12216728 GCA_029216955.1 Iris pallida | reverse complement strand
TTAGGACACGTTTGATATATTGCACATTGACATACTAAGAACATAATGTCATGACGACTAGTAGTTAAATAAAGTAAAATACCAATCATACCTCTGTACTTAAGAACTTCAGTTGGTTTACCACTTTCATGCATATCAAGTTTGTAGAAGTTGCCATAAGAGTTTCGATTGGTTTGACATTGTCCATATCAAACTTCTTCAGCAGGTCTTTTATATATTTGGTTTGACTGATGAAAATTCCATGTGAATTTTGTTTGATTTGTAACCCAAGGAAGATATCAGTTCTCCCATTATGCTCTCTCAAATTCACTCTGCATACACTCAGAAAACTCATTACAAAGCATCTTATTTGTTGATCTAAAGTTAATATCATCTACGTAAATTTGCACTAATAAGATGTTCTTGTCAAGAGATTTTATAAAAATAGTAGAATCAACATTTACTTTAGAAAAACTGTATTTAAGTAAGAAGGAACTAAGGCTCTCATACCATATACGAGGTGCTTGTTTGAGTCCGTAAAGAGCCTTACGAAGCTTGAATACGTGATCTACTCTTTTAAAATCTTCAAAGCTAGGAGGTTGTTTAACAAAAACTTTTTCTTTTATAAAATCGTTTAAAGGAAGTACTCTTTACAACCATTTGAAAAAGTTTAAAACTATGAAAACTAGCAAAAGCACATAGCATTGGAATGGATTCTAGTCTAGCAATCGGAGCATATGTTTTATCGTAGTCAATGCCTTCTTCTTGATTATAGTCTTGAGCTACTAGACGTGCTTTGTTACGTGTGATCATACCATTCTCATCTAATTTATTTCGGAAAACCCATTTACTACCAATGATCGGGTGATCACTAGGTCTGGGAACAATTTTCCAAACTTGATTTCGTTCAAGTTGGTTAAGTTCCTCTTGTATTGATGAAATCCAAAATTCATCATCAAAACCTTCTCCAACATTTCTGGGTACTATCTTAGAAATGAAAGCTACATTAGCAATGATATCTCTAGTATTAGAACAAGTACTTACACCTTTAGATACATCACCTATTACCAGCTCTTCTAGATGGTTTGTGGAAAACCATAATCTCTTTGGCAGACTCTCTAGGTATGTGGTTAGTGTATCTTCAGACGTTTTACTTGAGGGAATTTTTCATCTTCATTACTAGAATTGTTTGCACCTTGACTGTTTAGCTCGCCAAAAGTAACATTTATTGATTCAACTACTAGTGATCTTTTGTTGAATACTCTGAATCTTTTGCTCTTTGTCGCATATCCGAGAAATATTCCTTCATCAGCTTTCTCATCAAATTTGCCTAAACTGTCTTTGGTGTTTAGAATAAAACATCTGCACCCAAACACTTTAAAGTAGCTGATATTAGGAGTTATATTAAACTATAATTCATAGGGAGTCTTTTTTGAAATTGGTCTAATAAGAACTCTATTCAATACATGGCATGCTGTATAAACAGTTTCTGTCCAAAATTAATTTGGAAGATTGTGCTGGTTAAGCATAACTCTGGACATATCGCCAAGAGTTCTATTCTTCCTCTCCACAACACCATTCTGTTGCGGAGTTCTGGGGCAAGAGAATTCATGAGATAAACCATTTGAATCACAAAAAGTTTTAAAATCATGATTGTCAAATTTGCCACCAATCACTTCGAATACGAGTGATCATGAAGCCTTTTTCATTTTGAACCTTTGTACAAAAGGAAACAAACTCAGAAAAAGTCTATTTTTTATTTGAAAGAAAATAAATCCAAGTAAATCTTGAATAACCATCAACTATTACAAAGGCATATAACTTACCGCCAAGACTGGCGACTCTACTGATCCAAATAAGTCCATATGTAATAATTGAAGTGGTCTAGAGGTACTTACAACATTTATTGATTTGAAAGATGATCTGGATACTTTGTTCTTTTCACAATTGGCACAGACCATGTCCTTCTTGAAAGTAATATTAGGTAAGCCTCTTACCAGTTTTTTGTGGACAATCTTTCAATTGTATCCATGTTTGCATGTTCAAGACGCATGTGCCATATTCAGCTTTCGTCTAGAGATGTGTATAGATACTTTTCTGTACTGCTAGTATTCTCTGACAGATATAAAATATATATGTTGTCTTCTCTTAATCCTTCAAAAGAAGTTATACTAGAGGTTTTATCATAAATAAAGCATTTATCTTTCAAAAAATTAATTCCATAACCATGATCAGTCAATTGACTTATACTTTGAAGGTTATGTTTTAATTCTGTTACTAGGCAAACATTTTTGATAATAGGAGAGGGGGAAGTGCCTATGTCACCATTACCAATTATATGTGCTTTTAAGTTATTTTCGAAGGAGACATAGCCTTCTTTCTTCATCGATAGAGTTGCAAATAAAGTAGTATCACTTGTCATGTTTCTGGAGCAACCATTATCGAGAATCCTTTTGCTTCTAATGAGTGGAGGTAGGTCCACCTACAATACAAGTTGAAGATATATATAACATTTGGTACTCACTTTCTTGAGGGTCCATATGTGTTAGTCTTAGGAACCCAAACATATATATGCATGTCTACTAACTTTCTTATTTTTCACTGATATGATACATGTCCTTTCAAACCACAGTAGTGATATGTAGTTGATGAGTTTGTGCGAGGTGAAGTTCAAAAATCATGAATATGTGTCACTTCCCGGTCCCGAAATATGTATTTTAATACGAGAACTGCCTGCCTGCATTTATTATAATTTTTTTACGCAGTATCTCCATGTTCAGTTCTCATAATTATCTGGAAATTATATTTCTGTAACTTATTTTCAGCTTAAGCTTAAGTTTCGGTTTATTTTGGTTCATCATGAACCAACTTGGTTCAACTTGGTTCATGATGTATATATTTCCATCCTTCTCTCTCTCCTCATAACTTTAATTTTACTTCTTCCACCTACCTAGGCAAGTAGCAACTTGCTCAAAGAGGAGAGATTGCATTTATTTTTCTTTGATGTTTTCTTACAAATTTTTAGTCTAAAAAGTTCATCTCTTAAATCTCTACAAGTTTAGATCTTGGTGTTTTCACTTTTGATGGATATTTTTATGTAGATCTAACTTTGTAAAGTATGGTTTTCTTTATGGGTTTCCATGGTTTTGATCTATCAAATTTGTTCTTTTGCAAAAACTAATTGTCCCATGTTGTAGAGAATTGCGTTCTACCCTATTTTGACCTTTGAAAAGTTAGATTTCGACTTGTTTTGAGGAAGTTATGGCCAAAATAATATTTGGACATCTTCTATGTTCATCTGTGCTGGTTCTGGCAGGGACGATGAATAGTGCCGCAGGAATGAATAGTGCCGCATGGATAAATAGTGCCACAGAAATGAATAGTGCCATATGTATGAATAGTGCTGCATGGATGCATAGTACCGCAGGAATAAATAGTACCGCATGGATGCATAGTGCCGCATGGAATGAATAGTGCCGCTGGAATGAATAGTGCCGTATGGATGCATACTGCCGCAGGAATGAATAGTGCTGCATGGAATGAATAGTGCCACATGGATGCATAGTGCCGCATGGAATAAATAGTGCCGCAGAAGGCCGCATAGTGCCGCAGATTGCCGCAGAGTACCGCAGAATGTCGCATAGTGCCGCAGAAGGCTGCATAGTGCCGCAGAATGCCGTATAGTGTCTATTTTGGCTGTTTTATACCCTATTTGGCTGATTTGTGGCCAGAATTTCTCTCAACTCCCAACATAAAAGTTGTAGATCTTTGTCTTAGCTTCAAGAATCTTCATGTCTCACTTTAACCAGAATTCATATGTAATTTTGTCACCATGTGCACCTTTTACCTTGCATATTGCCCGCACGCCGTTTGGGCCACTTCATGATTTGCGAGCACTTCATACCCTAAGTGTTTGCAAAAACAAAAGTTCTTTTATTTTACAAACTTTGTAAGAAAGATTACAATTGAATTCTGGAAAAGTACAACTATAGGAATCCGATCTGAAGACGATCGCTTTATCCCTTGGACGATGTGAACTTTGAAGACGATAGCCTATGAAGAATATAGCAGCACTTGGACAAGAACTTCTAATCTCTGATGATAATAATGATCTGATCCCTTAATGAAGGACTTGAAACTCTATTTATAGAGTTCTAGAAATAACTAATTTGTAGTTATTCTGGATTGTGCATGATGAACTGCGCTAGCAACAGACTGCGCAAACAGCGAACTGCGCTGGCCGTTACTCGATCGTGCGCCAACTGTATTAGACGCGTGGCATTATTTGATTGAAATGTGCATGGTCGTGCACAGGCGGTTGCCACGTGGCGAGCAATTGATGGCATGTATGCCACGTAATAAATGTTAGTTATCTTGATGGATTGCGCCACTTGAAAAGCGCTAGCATCAGACTGCGCTGAGACTCAGGCTTGGTCAAACTGCGCTGAAGTTGAGCTGTCATACTACGCTGGCTGTACAACTGTCCTCGAGCGCTGTGCTGCAATGAACGGACTCCTCGTTTATCGGGCTGTCAGCTGTCAGAAGATCGGATTTTTGTCAGGTAATGATGGCACTGCCATGTCAGTGTAGCGTGCCTGAGTGGTAGCGCAGTTCAGCTTGCGCGTTTGAATTGTAGCACAATCTACCTCCTGCACAGTCCATTTGAAGAGTACGCAATTTAATTTCTTCTGCTTATTTGATAAATACAACTTGATTTTTAGGACCTACAAGACCCCCTTCAAAGTTTTCAAAATTTGAAAATATTCAAAGTTTCGAAATACTTAGAATTTCGAATTTAAAATCAAGTTGCGCAAGTTGCACTTTGACTGCGCGCTTGGAGGAATTAGCTCCGACTTTTGTGGCGCAATCGAAGGTAACCGTTACACTTGAAAAACTATAAATAGTTTTTTTTTCTTTCTTTCATCCTTTACTTGTTTTTCGACTGTTCAAGGGACAAAAGCTTCCGTTCCTTCTCCGACTACTTCTTCTCCTTTCTGCCGACGACAGCGATGGCTCCCAAGCGAACAACCACTGAGAAGGGCAAGGCCCCCGCCGAACCCTCGACTCGTGTTGCGCCACGAGTTTCTCGTCATGAGACAGGTCATCCAGCATTGCAAGGTGAATGACGAACCACGATCGAAACCCTTTTTAGGATTTTGATTTTTTTAGACCTTCATACCTCTCTCTTTTTAGAGATTGATGGTATTTGCGCCACCCTGTTTAAGGTTTCGGTTGCATTCATAATAGTTTTCATTTTTATGAAAACTATACTCTTGCGTAATCGGATGGAAAGCGCTGACAAAATATTTGGCACAATCCATCGTTTTACGCAGGTCAGTTGTGTCAGCACAAACTGGTGTCTTGTTCAAGTATTGTTAGCGCAAACTGATAACTCGTGCAAGCTGACTGTTCTGGCACAATCTGACAATATACGCAAGTTGACTGTGTTGGCACAATCTGACAACTTGCATAAATTGATGATCTTTTATAGAATTTTGCTTTTGTATGCACTGATCCTTGTTTCTTTATTTGACGCAGTTAACCTCAGGAAAGACCCCAATTATGAGGTCTTTACAGGATCCTTGGCTGAACCTGAATATAAAGAAGATCTATCTCATGTGACATTCCCTCAGTACGCCTTACCGTCATCTCGGCAAGCCGTATTGATTGCACAGGACAATGAGACTTTGCTGTGTTTGATGAATGGGCAGCCTCTTCAGACTGTTGACACAGTTACTCATAAGAAGCCGTTATTCTTGTTTGGTGAGGCCTTTGACAAGAACTCTCAGCCAAGACCTCGAGTGGAATAGAGACTTATCCAGAGGGGCGAGAAGACAATCCTTCTGCCGGAGATTTCTAGATGCCTTTCTCTATCTCGATATGCTTTTGCAAGCTATCCGAGAAGAATGGAATGGGATATAACTCCTCTTCAGCAAGCCCGAACAGGAACCATTTGTGTCAAGAAGGGGTCTGACAATAAGGATATATTCTACAGTTCCTCTGAGCGCCATAGCTCCTTGCTTAGAGGACTAAAGCACGGCTGTATCCCACCAGAAGATTCTTCCTTGCTGCTACCAGTAAGAACTCCGATATTCGCAAATGAGTTTGCGAAGGTAGAAGGAAGGTATCCAGATCAGGAGTTGCGGCTGACAGGCCTCGTGAACCCGGATAACAAGAGATGGATCTGTATATCCAATTGGATATTGGTCCAATTTGAAGAGCGGCTTAAGGAGATTAACCTATACCAAGCAGTATATGCCACTGTTTATGGATTTTCCTCCAATCCTCATCTATTCCTCGCGTTGGCCGAGAGATACAACTATAGAACCGGGACGTTCATGACGCCCCGCGGAGAGATCAGGTTAGCTTTGCACGAGATGAAGTACATCTCCAGCCTGCCAATGGGGGATATCCCCTATGAAGAGTTTGTCCCAACAAACTATGAATTGGACAAACTGCGTCAGGAGAATACTGACATGGTGGCTGTGTTTGAAGAGCTACTATATCACTACAAGATCTGTTCTTTCTACCACAAGAGTGGCACAGCTGGCACCTGCTACTCCACCAAATGGTTGCTATATCTCTTTCTCAACCACATCATTGAGAAGAAGACCAAGGAGCACGTAAACTGCAATCCTAACTTTTTTTGACCACTCAGCAATAGTGAAGTGATAGGGCTGATGGAGACACATGGAGATATGGATATCAAGATCGAGGATGATCTTCAATATCCCCCTCTTAAGAAAGATGACATTATTGAGAGTTACATGAGGATGGGCTATAGGCCCATGTCGAAGGAGGCCCAGTTGGCGGGTTTCCTCACTTACTGGCTTTGACGATACGTCGTCCCTGGGGCCAGTGCAGTCGACCGCTTCTACCGCGGTATACTTTTTGCTGCTGTCCGTTTGGTCTTCGGCTACCGGATGGATCTGCTGTCAGCAATGACATGTAGAGTGAACGTCGACCTTCGCCTCTTCGTCGATTCAATGATTAAAGGAAAAGGCGAGAAAGGACACTTTCCCCGGCTGGAACTGCCATACACATACTTGTTCGGATGGCTGCTTCTACACCATCCTTCACTAATAAATCCGGATATGGGAGCAGTGGGTGGCAGCTTTTTGAGAAGATTTTCTGAATACAAGTAGATTTACACCACTTTGAGAGATTGCCGACGCGTACTGAATCTCGGGAGAGGATGGAGCTTCTACTGCGTTATCCCTCCGGTCGGTTATGAGCATATGTCTACAAACCTTGTGGACTCCGGGAGGATACAGCCTTTGGGCCACACAGCTTTCGATTGGCTGAGGACAATCCGGCCGTCACACCTGGTATATCGGTTCGAGGATGAATGCTATCTCGTGCCTTATCTTTCCAGCCGTTTTGTGCGCCAATTCGGTTATGACCAGTTCCATGTAGGTAATGCTATCACATGCCTACAAGGAAAAGGGTTTTTAATTGATGGAGCCCGGGCTTGGGCATATTACAATGCTCGGGACACCAGGACGACGTTCTCGATGCCGTCCAGAAATGATCGAGGTCCTCGTATGCTGTATACGTACTCGATCTTCTATACATCAACAAATACTTTTGCTGAAAACTTCGATCTGGCAGACAGCTTCGCAACTGCGACTCAATTTAAGAAAGGATCACCTGTTCTGGTGCTTCCTGGTAATGATGAGGAGCATGAGCCGGCCGATACACCGTTAGAAGCTTCGAGGGAAGCTAACTTCCCTGAAGAAGTTTACGAGCTGCTGCACGTCTCCCTAAAAGTTGTAAGATCTCCGGCCAAGGAGAGGAAGAGGAAGGCCGAAGAACCTTCTTCTCCAATCTCTAAGAAGAAGATTGTTTTTGAATCATCGGAAAGGGTCACTACCCGGTCGCAATCTCGACAACAGGCTGAGTCAATTCAGAGAGAAGAGGCGGCGACCCCGACCTCTATTCAAAGACAAGATCATGCTATAGACATAGAGAGCCCGGAGAGACCTCTGCACAGAAAGAAAATAGTCTTCAGAAGAAAGAAAGTAGTCACTCCTCCAAGACCTATCCTGGCATCGGTCCTGACAAGTGCAGTCACCGGAATTATGATGTCGTCTCCTACACCTGCCGCTGAGCCCAGACAGGAATCTTCCAGTGCAGAGAAGAGGGACGAGGTTGTAGAGACAAGAGAGGAGATCGCGGAGACAAAGGATGAAGCTGCAAAAACAAGAGAGGCGACTGCAACTCTGATTCCAATCAACGAGTAAGAAACGTCTCTCGACGTATTGCGATCTCCTACACTTGTACTAAAAACTGCCCATCTTCCAGCTTCTCCAAGATCACTTCGTGCTGAAGAAGACAAATTAATGATTGAGGCTCTAGAAGGCTGTGACTTTGGCTTCCGTGATGATATAGATCCGGTCGCCGCAAGTGATAGCGAGGAAGTCCGAGAAAAAGGTGCGGAGGATGATAAAGAAATATTGGCAGAGACTGTTGATGATACTCCAAATCCGAAAGAGGATGCTGATGCTCATGCATCCCAAGAAAAGAATATTGTTGATGACATAGCATCGGAGGACGCTACTGTCACTGATCTAAGAGGTATTGGCTAATATTGATAATCTTCTTTTATAGATTAAATAACTGACATCTTATCTTTCATTTATGCAGAAATTCAATCTTTTCCAATTCTTCCAGTATGTACTGATATAGTGCCAACAACAGCAATAGCTAGCAGCAGCCGACATTTTTCAGGCGGCTCCGAAGCAGGAAGTAGTCAGGCAGTAATGTCTGAAGCTACTTCTGCTAGGCTGCAACTTGTGCTAACAGACAAAAAACTCCTCACTAGACCCAGCAATGGTAAGCTTGCCCTTATTTTTGATCCTTTTTGATAGTCGCTAATGACAGCAAACTGATGGTGTTTATTTGATTTCACAGAGGAACATCTGGGAGGGGCAACGAGCTCCACCATGGCTCCCTTATCTAGAGAGACCTCAGTTCATGTTCAAGAAGCTGAACGTCCACCTGTACAAGCATCTGTTGCTTCAACTTCCACAGGAGTAGTTGCTACACCTGGCGCAGCGGCTACTAACAGATTTATAATTGGTTCCTTCACCAACCTCTTCTTCACTTCCTTAGGACCCTTAGTAGAAAGGGTAATGGAAAGAGAGAATGTTGGTTTCATCACCGTTAGAACCCCAACTACTTATCTGATAAGTGCTATCCGAAGTCAAGGCGATGAAGCTCAAGCTGCCTATCTTGAACACATATTGGATGAGCTGGAGGCATCAATTAAGATCTACATAGATCTTAATCAGGGGGAAGTAGAGTCCCTAGTAAATGCTGAGTTTGAACGGATGACTCGCGAAGCTAAAGTCACAAAAGCTGCTTTCCAAACCTTTTTGGACACTTATGCCACAAAGGCTTCAGAATATGATTCCCGGATGGAGACATTAGCGTCTGCTGCTAGGAAAAAAAGAAGAAGGTTGCTGAGCTGAAAGCAGAGTTTGCTCGTCTTCAAGAAGAGTTGAAAATCGTTCAGCTTGTTCTTGAGGAAGAGACGACACAGCATGAAGCTGCCGTTCGGCAACTTGACATTCTAACCCACGAGAAGAATGAGTTTGTCACTTCCCATCAAGATGAAATCGCTCGCCGCCTAGTGACCTTGCCATCCTTTGATGATGAATCTGGAATGGCGGAAGCTAGAAGGTGGGTGTTGGATTCGCGTGAAGGACGACTTCAAGCATTGAAGCAGCAGATAGCTAGCTTGATGACACCTCCAGCTGAATAAGGAAATTTTTGTATTTTTTCTTTTATGATATGTCTTTTTATAATGCCTTTTATTTTGATCAATGAAAAGACATTATTTTTGTGGCTCTATTATTTTTTGCATATCCCATTAAGGATATAAATAATAGCGATGGAAAATATATTCAGAGGTTCAGGACATGATATATTTCTTGATTTAGAAAATAATTATATTCATTATATCTGCTCAGAGGTAATGTGGACATGACAGAATATAATTCGTTGAATATCATTATTTCGGTAGACAACTTAATCAGAAATAAATACGTGACAAGTTGCTGATATGAATGAACGGATGAATCGTCAAAATGTATGAACGAAATGAATCGTTGGAATGAACAGATGAACCGTCAGATGAATTGAATGAACGGGTGAACCGTCAGATGAATTATATGAACGGGTGAACCGTCGGATGGATGTAATGAACGGGCGAACCGTCGAATGGATGGAATGAACGGGTGAACCGTCGAATGAAGGTAATGAACGGGTGAACCGTCAAGTGGATGGAATGAACGGGTGAACCGTCAAATGAACGGGTGAACCGTCGGATAAATGTAATGAATGTTGCGAAGAACGCGTCACTTCGATGTGTCAAGAATCTCTGCCTATAAATAGAATAAAAATTTAGATGGAATGATCACTTTCACTTTTAACAAAAAAATGTCGTCTGAAGATGCATCGAAGAAGGCTGAGATTGCCCCGAAGGTTGAGGCAGTTACTGAAGAACGTCCAGTCGAGATGACCCAGCCCAAGCAGACAGAGGCGGGCGAAGGTTCGTCTGCACCCAAGCCACCTCGGGATATCTTGGACTTTCTACTTGAACCAGGGACGACGGACGAGGAGAAAGCCATGAGGATGGCCGCTTGTAAATTTCTGGTGGGTTCGAGCAAGGATGTTCTCGGCTCTTTGTCGATTACATTTTAAAAAAGGACGGTAGTGGTCCTCGTCCTGTCTTCAAGAAGGACGATAGTGATTCTCGTACATGATATCTTCTAACACCATTTATGATAAAATAAAATAAAATTTTATTTATGAACTATTTTGTCGTATTTACAAGAAATTCCTTTTACATTCATATATAGTACTTTTTAAGGAATTTGCCATTGATAGGCATCATTGCAACTCGACCGTCCAACTCTGTAAGTTGATAGGCTCCATTTGAGAAGACTTTGCTCACAATATATGGACCTTCCCACTTCGCGTCGAATTTGTCCTTGCTCATATGAGTCATGGTCATAGGACGTCTGACGGTTAGAACCAATTCTTATTTCGGAAAAGCTCTGACCTTAACTTTGCGATTAAAAGCTTTTGAGATTCGGGCTTGATATAACTCAATATGCTGTTGAGCCAGTAACCATTTCTCGTCCAACGCTTCTAATTCTTGAAGTCGAAGGAGGTCGTTGTTCTCTGTAGTGAGCTCATTGGCAATAGCAATCCGCAGGAATGGGATCTGAAGTTCCAAAGGTAGAACTGCTTCACAACCATACACAAGAGAAAAAGGTGTACAGCCTGTAGGATTACGGATCGTAGTACGGTAGGCCCATAAACATTCTCCAAGTTTCTCACTCCAATTCCGTTTATTAGTAGATACAAACTTCTTAAGGAGTTTGATAATAGTCTTGTTAAATGCTTCAGCTAAACCATTAGCAGCAGGATTGTAAGCTGTCGAAGCGACATTGTCAATCCGATGATCGTCACAAAACCTGGTAAACTTCTGGCTAATAAACTGTGGTCCATTATCGTGAATGATCCTTCGAGGTACATCAAATCTATAGATGACATGGTATTTGACAAAGTTGATGACACTAATGGTCTTAACTTCAACTAAAGGTATAGCTTCAGCCCATTTGGAGAAATAATCGGTTATAGCTAGTATGAACCGATGTCCTTTAGAAGAAGGAGGATGATAGGACCTATAGTATCCATGCCCCAAGCTTCAAAAGGCCAGGAAGCAGCAGTCAGATTAAGGAATTCTGACGGTTGATGGATGAAATCTGCGTGGATTTGACAAGCTCGACATTTCCTTGCATATTCGATGGCATCCGATACCATAGAGGGCCAGTAGTAATCCATGCGTCAGATACGATCTTGTAGTTTAGGGCCAGGTTGATGTGCTCCGCAAACACCATCATGAGCTTCACGTAATACTTGCTTTGCTTCATCACCAGCAAGACAGCGTAAGAGAAGACCGTCATAAGTCCGCCGGTAGAGAGTCTTAGTAGTCTGATTGTAGTAGAATCGCAGAGACCGTCGACGAATACTCGTAGCCTCCTTGGGATCTTCAGGAAGTATATCATGGACCACAAAGTCGATGAAGGGAGTTCTCCAATCTTCACTGATAATATTGGCCTCAGTAAAATTACTGAACTAAATATTGCGATTGTTTTCGATGCAAAACAATTCCCGATTATAGACAACCACCACCTGTTGTCTTTTGACAGGTATGGCTAAGACTGCCGCGAGATTGGCTAAAGCATCTGCCTCAGTGTTACAAGCTCGTCGAACATATTCAATGAAGAAAGCCTTGAACGATGTAGCCATGTAAGTCGCAGCTTCATGATAAGGCACTAGATCTTGATGATGAACTTCATAGGTTCCTCTAACCTGGTTAACAACCAGCTTAGAGTCGCCATAGACTTCAAGATATTCGACGTCTAGTTGTTTAGCTAATTAAAGGCCAATGAGTAGAGCATTGTATTCTGCTACGTTGTTGGAGCAGGATTCATCTAGGGAATAGGCTCTTTGGATAGTTGACCCGTCTGGAGAAACAAGAACAACCCCAACTCCTGCGACAATGGCACCATTCGGCCCAATCCTGGATGCACCGTCAAAGAATAGACGCCAAGTAGGAAATTCTTCGGAGATCATATTTGATTCCAATGTCTCGTCTGGAATTTCATCATAATGTTTAGATATTTCTGGAATAGGATGAGCCGCTAAGAAGTCCGCCAGTGCTTGACCCTTAATAGACTTTTGTGGAACATATACCATGTCATATTGGGCTAGCAGAATGGCCCATGTAGCCAGTCGAGAATTGAGTGTGCTGGGTTTCTTCATCAGTACCCGAAGAGGATTAACTCGGGATATGACATGAATAGTTTGTCCAATAATGTAATGCCTTGTCTTTTGAACAGCAAACATAAGAGCTAAGCATTCTTTTTTAACCGGACTATAACGGTGTTCAACACCAATCATAGTACGACTAAGATAGTAAATGACTTGTTCATGGCCTTCTTTGTTCTTCTGGGCAAGTAAAGCACCCAATGAATGGTCCATAGCACGGACATACATTAAGAATGGTATGCCAGAGATTGGTGGCACCAAAACTGGTGGGTTCATAAGATATTGTTTTATGTCGTCAAATGCTCGTTGACATTCTTCAGTCCAAATGAAAGATACACCTTTCTTTATTAACTAGGTAAATGGTCTGCAGCGTCCAGACAGATTTGAAATGAATCTCCTGATGTACGCAAGTCGACCTTGGAATCCTCGTAGCTCTTTTAAGTTGCGTGGAGGACGCATCTCTTGAATGGCTTTGATCTTCTCGGGATCTACGTGTATACCCTTAGAGGTAATGACAAAGCCGAAAAATTTACCACTAGAGACACCCAAGAATGACTTGGTGGGATTCATTTTCAGCTGATGTTGGCGCATTAGATTGAAGATAGTTCTTAAATCCTGGATGTGATCTTCCTTTAAACGGTTCTTGACAGCAATATCATCCTCATAGCATTCGACAGTCTTGCACAGATGATCTCGAAAGATGGTACTCATAGCTCGTTGGTAAGTTGACCAGTGTTCTTGAGACCAAATGGCATCACGGTACAGCAGTAGACTCCGCGAGGAGAGCAGAAAGAAGTATGTTTTTCATCTTCAGGATTCATCCAAATCTGATTATATCCGGAGAATCCATCCATGAAGGATATCCTTTCGAACCCGCAAGTATTGTCAATCATGATATTTGTGATAGGGAGAGGAAACTCATCTTTTGGACAGGCTTCATTAAGATCCCGAAAATCAATGCAAACTTGAACTTTGCCAGTTTTCTTCAAGACTGGGACAACGTTGGCTACCCAATCAGGATGTTGTTCTTCTCGAATAAATCCACAAGCTACGAGCTTTTTGACTTCATCATCGATTGCATCCATCATTTCTGGCTTGAATCGCCTTTGCTGCTGTTTGACTGGCTTTACATTAGGCAAAATATTTATTTTATGAGTAGCAACTTTAGGATCTAAACCTGCCATTTCTTCAAAACTCCAACAAAAACATCAATGTATTCTCGAATAAGAAGAATTAATTCTTGCCTATCCGCCTCGGGGAGATTCTTGCTGATGAATATTGGACGAGGTGACCCGTTTTCTTCCACGTCAATTTGGACCAATTGATCTTCGGTAGGAGGTTCTCGTTGTTCAAATCGGAGTTCCCATTGGGTGTCCATTCGTTGAGCCCAAGGATCTGTTTCAGGATTTTCTTCGATATCTTCGTCATAACCTTCTGGAAGTTCAACGGAGACCATGTTAAAAGATATAATCAATCGATAAACTTGGCCAATACTGGTGTCTGAATCCCAAGATCTGGAATCAGAAGAGTTAGAGCGCTCCTCACTATCAGACTCGGAGGCTGGTGGGGATAAGATCGGAGGTGAAGCATATCCGAGACCTCTTTTCGTCCTGCTGTAGTACATCTCTGATTTTCCTTTCGGAACGGCCGTACGGATAGGGGTTCGTCTACCCTTACCATAGTTGAGGCCATTCTTGAAGTCATAACCCATCTTTCGGATGATGTCTTTTGATTGTTGGCTATAACGACGAAGTTGGAGACGTCCCATATCGTTATTTTTGCTATCATCCGTATAGCTGAATTTTTATTCTGGCCCTTTACTAAAAAGTATTGGACTCTTGCCTCTCTTTTGAGAAGGGACAACAAAGTATGAATCATCTGGGTGTTCGAGTAAGACTTCTGTTTGAAGAGACTGTACAATTCCTATTGTAAATGACTGAAAGCTATCTAACATATCCAAATAGCATCTAATATGATAAATGACATCAGTATACTGAAAAGGAGATGCTTTTTCATTGATTTGTACATCTGTATTTACAACAGGACCTTTAGCCTTAGCAGACTTGGTCAGATTGATTACAAGAGGGGGAGAAGAAGAACGTGGAGGAGACTTGCTACGACGAAGGTCAATAACAAGCGGCTCAGAAGAGGTGAGCTCCCTTTTATCCTTGTTACGACGTAGGTCGATAACAAGTGGCTCAGAAGAGGTGAGCTCCCTTTGATCTTGACCACCATCGGTTGGTTGCTTCCGGACTGACAAGTGAATAGCCAGTGGTTTGGAGGACTAAGGATGAGAAACACGCCCTTTAACAGGTATGATGAGGGTGTCATTGGGCCCTGCTTCTCGTTCTTCTTCAGTATCTAAAGCCAGCACTACCTTCATGAACTCATCTTTATACATGCGAGCATCGTTACAATATGCTTCGATACCTTTGAAAGGGTAGAGATCCGTAACCTCTTTTTGAACCTCTCCATTGTCATCAACGTACTTGAAACATTGATAGAGAGTTGAAGGAACAATGTTGTGTTCATGAAGGAATGGTCTCCCCAAAAAAGCATTGTAAGAACAACCATGGTTATATATAATATAGAAGGTCACCTTCGTGCGAAGATTGCCTATTTGGAGTTTTAGGCGAATCTTGCCCAGAGGCTCACTTCTTCCCTGGTTGAACCCCAAGATAGTAGTGATTGTGCTAGAAAGACTATGTATTGGGATCTTCAGTGCGTCTAGCATTGTCCTCGGCATGATACTGAGTGCTGACCCGGGATCTATCAGAATACGATCGACCTTCATCGTGTCGATGTATCCTGTATAGTATAGAGGATGGTCATGCCTATTGTCTTCCATCAGCATATCATCCTGTATGAAGGTAATATTTGGAATTAACTCCAACACACTGTGACAGTGGAGGCAAGAGACAAGCTCTGATTCTGGCTTCTTTAGAAAAGTCAAGCAGGTTTTCGCCTGCATGAGAGCTTCACTCAGGGTTTCTCGAGTCTCTTTGGAGAGGCGTAAGAGCTCAAAGATCGACAGCCTAGCCGGTGTATTAGCTAATTGAGCCAAAATATCAAAATTGTATGGTTTCTCAAGTCCAGAAGGGGATGACTTCTTCAAAGGCTTGTCAAAGCAGACTTGTTGTTTGCCTTTGTCGGCTGCTGTCGGCTTAGGGAGAATGGGTTCTAAAATCGGTGAAGACACAGCAGGGATGCCCTCAGTAGAAGCAGGTTGCACTGGAGCAGACTCAGAAGAAGAAGCAAGGTTTTCATGAGTTTTGAGAAATTCTCGTAGATAGGCTTTTCCTGACCTGGTGCCCAGCAGGATTTTCTCTTCAACTATGGGGTCAAAAGATACCATATTGCAGACCTTTGTTCTGCCCTTGGAGCGGTCTTTTTGCTTAGAAGGAGCCTCGAAGTCTGCAACAAGGTCCAGGTGGATCCACATAATCTCACCGTTATCAAGAGATAGGGGAACGAGACCTTCACTCCGTGGAGGAGGGAGATTCTCGATCTCAAGGGTGGCCTTGGGGATAGGGATGACACCATGTTGTACCATCTGTGGAGGAAAGTTACCGAACTATACTGAGACCATGTTTGCGGTAACAGTCTTCTCATCTTGTTGAAGAGTGACAACACCATCATTGACTAACTCCTGAATCTTGCATTTGAGCACACAACATGCTCGAGTGGGATGACCAATGAACCTGTGATAAACACAATATTTGGGATGATCAATCTTACCGACCTCGTAAGGCTTCTTCGGGTCTGGAAGTTGGAGCTTATTGCTTTTGATCAAGCAATCGAAGATGCTCACGGTGTCATTCTCGTCAAAGGAATACTCTACTTTCGGACGAGTTTCCCTTGGTGGAGGTGCAGAAGGAGTAGAAGTAGACGTAGGTGGAGCTACGTTGACAGCCAGAGATTCTTTGTTCTTCAAATTGATGTTCAAAGTTTCTTTACCTTTGCGGTTGTTCTGGCGATTACCGCTACCAGCTGTCGGGTGTTCATCCCGGTCGGGGTTAGACATGTGTACCCCCAACTGCTTGAACTTGTCAGCACTAACTTCAGCTACTTTAGCATTGACAATGAATGATGGCCAGTCTTGAAATTGAGTTGACCTCGTCCACATGCTGATGACAGGCAAAAGATTTGCCTTGCAGGTATCTATAGTGATAGCGGCCGAAGTTCCAGGAGGCATCTTTAATGCTTCTCGGCAGAATCTTTCAATAAAACTCTCAGCGGTTTCATTATGTCTTTGTTTGATCTTGTTGAGGGCCGACATGGTCATGTCGTTGATTCCCTCATAGAATTGCTCCAAGAAGATTTGTTTTAGACCCGAAAAAGAGGTGATACAGCCATCAGGTAAGCTCCTATACCAATCATATGCTACACCGGCTAAACAGCCGACGAATACCCTAGTAAGAAGGGCGTCATTTGGCTGAAGTTGAACAATCATTACCTTAAAGTGGTTAATGAATTAACTTGGAGAAGTGCTGCCGTCAAACAGTAAAATTGTAGGGATTTTGTATTTAGGAGGGAATGGAACTTCCTTCCATTCAACCGGATAGGGTTGTTTGATCCCCAATCTCTGTAAGTTGTCCTTCTCTTTGAAGGCCTCGAATTGAGTACGCAAGAGTTTGACAGCTTCATTAGCATCCTCCGATGATGCAGAAGGAGCAGGCTGAATTATAGTGTTAGGGGGAGGAACAGCATGGTACGTGCTACCGAGTTCGGGGCAAACTCGCACCGAGTTCGGCTACTTGGTATTCAGAATGTTTTTGGGTATGAGTTGGTTTTGTTTGAGTAGGGATGTTTAACTAAATGCTAGTGATATCCAACTTACAAAAACCTAGACTCAAATAAAAGAAAATTATAGAATAATTTGACAAAAAACTTGCTGACGAGAGAAGTTGCGGTCTTCTGTAGTCTTTGTACTTTACGTATCAGATTTAGAGTTTTAAGTCAATTATCAGGTTGATCATGACCACATGGGCCAACAATCTCTTTTATTTTGATAATTTGACAAAACTACTATTGATACTTAATAAATGCTCATCTGGTACAAAAGTAGCTTGGTACGGTAGCTTGCTATGGTAGTTTGTTCCCCCACAATAATTGGCCAAGTCTTCAGAGCAATTGAAATATAGCAAAATTTCTCAAACCTATCTTCAGAGCAATAATATTTCAAGTAGTCTATAGACCGGAACTGATCCAAAACTAGAGCTTAGAAAGACTCAAGAGTGACGTTTGTGGAAGGATGGGAAGGATGGTAACTAGCAGATGGGACATTAATAGAAGAAGGAGCAGGTACAACTCGAGTACGATGCATTTGAGGATAGGCAGGAGGCACATCATGAGAGCAGTCATCTAGAATGATATCAAAGTACTCAAAGATATACGGTAGATATATCGCATATAGAAGGTTTCGTGGTTTCTTACGATACCGTTCCATAGCGGAGATAATAGTCTTGGTAAGCTAAATGGAATATTACAGTGGAGATGATATACGGTAGAGAGTTCCAAGTAAGTAATTTCATCGATTGATGTCTATTTTGGAATAATAACAAAAAATACCATGCGATGCAAGTTATAGAAATAATCATTCATATGTTTAGGTCGAAGGCGACCAGAAGGACGAGGATTGGGTGCACATAACGAATCACGAAACAAATCTAGAGTCATGTGTCCTGGAAATTAAATTTTTGTGATGTCCACTAGTGCTTCCCCATCATTGGAAATATGAAGCAAGAGACCCAAGTCATCAGCATCAAATTCAATTTCTATTCTACCAATTCTAGATTGAACGTTGTCGTTTGTGACCGATAGATTACAGTAAAACATACGAGGAAGTTCGAAAAAAGACCAACGGGCCTTTTCCTTTGTTCTGAGGAGGAGGAGGAACAGTCAACAGACTACCCCCAGTGGATTGCGCTGAAGCAACATGGTGCTTGGAAAGAGGAGTAGAGTTTTTTCCCTTGCTGTGAGAAGAAGGGAGATTAGCCAAAGGACTATCCCTATTATACTGCACTGGAACAGCTTACGCAGAGGTTGAAGTGGCAATAGGTGCATTGGCTGATTGCGCTTGGGAAGCTTTGGCAGATGGCCGTTTGGCCACAGAAACTGTAGTTTGCGCAGCAGGAGTCCTGGCTTCAGAATGTTTAAGTTGTACCCTGGTTGCAGGAATAGTAGATTGCGCAGGAGGGAAGGAGATCACCAACTGCGCCAGGGGAGAGGAGTCTTGCACTTTGCCAGAGTAGCATAGAAAGTGGGTTGTGCTGTGACAGAAAGAGAAGTGTGTTGCGCAAGGGCAGAAGTTGCTACTGGTTCCTTGGCAGCAGAGACAGCAGGTTGCGCAGATGATTGCGCAGAGGACTGCACAGAGGACTGCGCAGAGGACTTTGGAGTCCACACTGAACGAACCTTGCTCTTGGCAGGGGTTGTAGTGCGACGAGTAGCCCCAGAGTTGATCATCGCCTCGTAGGCAATCTGGTTGACCTTCACAACCAGCGTCTTCTGCGTCTTTTCGATAGACGCAACGTCACATTGAGTTATCACTTCCTCGTCGGAGGAGAAAGTCGTCCCCAGCAGAGTCGTCATTTTGTTTGCAAAAACAAAAGTTCTTTTATTTCACAAACTTTGTAAGAAAGATTACAATTGAATTCTGGAAAAGTACAACTATAGGAATCCGATCTGAAGACGATCACTTTATCCCTTGGACGATGTAAACTTTGAAGACGATAGCCTCTGAAGAATGCAACAGCACTTGGACAAGAACTTCTGATCTCTGATGATAATAATGATCTAATCTCCTTAATGAAGGACTTGAAACTCTATTTATAAAGTTCTAGAAATAACTAATTTGTAGTTATTCTGGATTGCGCATGATGAACTGCTCTAGCAATAGACTGCGCAAACAGCGAGCTGTGCTGGCCGTTACTCGATCGTGGGCCAACTGTATTAGATGTATGGCATTATTTGATTGAAATACGCATGGTCGTGCACAGTCGGTTGCCACGTGGCGAGCAATTGATGGCATGTATGCCACGTAATAAATGTCAGTTATCTTGATGGATTGCGCCACTTGAAAAGTGCTAGCATCAGACTGCGCTGAGACTCAGGCTTGGTCAAACTGTGCTAAAGTTGAGCTGTCATACTGCGCTAGCTGTACAGCTGTCCTCGAGCGCTGTGCTGCACAAGAAACGAACGGACTCCTCGTTTATCGGGCTGTTAGCTGTCAGAAGATCAGATTTTTGTCAGGTAATGATGGCACTGCCACGTCAGCGTAGCACGCTTGAGTGGTAGCGCAGTTCAGCTTGCGCGTTTGAATTGTAGCACAATCTGCCTCCTGTGCAGTCCATTTGAAGAGTGTGCAATTTAATTTTTTCTGCTTATTTGATAAATGCAACTTGATTTTTAGGACCTACACTAAGTGCGTAGTGCCTTCTTGTTCTCTTTTCTCTTATGTTTTGGTCCTTATTCCTGATATGACTACCTATACGTATGCTGGATAACCCTATGTGTGTACTAAGGTACAATCTATGTGAGCACGGATGTGCTATCCTATGTGCTAAGTGTTCCTACGTGATACCTTCCAGTACCTCCAAGAGTCCAGCATTTACATAGCGAATGGTCGGTAGCAATGATGTGGTATGTGTTGTGTGTTGCATTACACCAATAAGGGAGTATATACGTATGACTCCATGAGCCAGTACGGATCCCTTCTTGGGGTACTTGTACAATGTACGACATCTAGGGGAGTGAACATGTAACCACGATATGTGAACTCTGAGGATAACCTGGTTGGCCGCCACGTATAGGGTTTCATTCGCCTATAGCGGATGGCTATATCCGACTTCTATGAGCTATGTGTTATATGTTTTAGCGAGGTAGCCCTACGGAGGACCGGTACATAATCAATGTGCTATATGTTTAATGGTTTGGCTAGCCCTGCTGGGTTGACACGATCTGAGGATTCCTTTTAATCAGTATCGCGGGGATAACTCCGCCAAATATAGAAAGCCGCAGGAATGAATGGCCGTTTGAAAAATGACTTGACTGTGCCTTGTGCCTTCCATTAGTAGCCGAAGGACATGAACTGTCATGGTGCGTGGTCCAACCCATATCCTTATTTGGTTGTTGGATTGGTCTATCGTGTTTGCCATTGATTATAAAAGAACAGAACAATTTTATGGAAGGACTGAACTTTTACTTCACAACTACAAACTCGCTTGTACAGAAGAGAACCTAGGAACAAAACTTACTCCTTGGACGATCGGACGTCGCTTCTGCTCTGATGAAGAAATACTCTTGCTGGATGCTCTTTGCTCTGTACTTCTCTTTGTGTCTCTGCCGCTCTCTATCCCGCTCTCTATCCCTAGGTCTTTTGCAAGGAAATACTACCTTGCTATTTATAGGACTTTGTGATAAGTAGGGTCTGCAGTAATTGCCCCTTAAAAAGTGGGCGGTTAGGGATTGGTTAAGATTAGCCTTGATCTTGTTTGTTGGAAAACAATCTGGGCTATTATGTTGATTGTAATAAATGTGCATTGTTTGTTGAAGATCGATCTGGGCAGTTATGATGATTGCGATAAATCTGTATTGTGATGATTTGTTGATAGCAACAAATTCGAGTGGATAGGTCTTGGTCAATCTCCTGCCACGTGTCCCAATCTCCATTATGCTGCGAGCCGTATTAACGCGGGTGGATAAATCTTCTGCTACGTGTCCCAACTGCCATTATGTTGCGAACCGCATAAGCGGGACGTCCTGGCAGAGCCGCACGAGTGTGGCCCCCACAACCGAGCTGCATGAAGATGGCAGCCGCATGAGAGTGGCAGCCCGCATAAAAGTGAACCCCAACTGAAACGCATAAGTGTGGCCTCCCACAATCCGAGCCGCATGAGAGTGGCAGTCGCATGGGGGTGGCTTCCAACTGAGCCGTCACCCTCCAACTGAGCCGCATAAGGGTGGCCTCCAACTGAGCCGCATAAGGATGGCCTCCAACTGAGCCGCATAAGGATGGCCTCCAACTGAGCCGCATGAGGGTGGCCCCCCAACTGAGCCGCATAAGGATGGCCTCCAACTGAGCCGCATAAGGGTGGCCCCCCAACTGAGCCGCATAAGGGTGGCCTAGGCGGTCCGTATAATTAATCCTCCTTAGAATTTGTGAACTGAGCCGGCTATCTGTCACGACCCACACCCTAGAGTAAGGGCACGAGACGTGGGTATGTCCAGCCTACGCCGCAGTATCGGCGGTAGAACGCTGTCCTAGGTCACAACATCTAACAGTTTAAGGTAATAAACAGTTATACTCCCCGAATGGGGGTGACATAACAGAATATATCTCAATCACATCTAAGGTAGAACATGATAAAGATAGAATGATATAAAAGATGCAAGATCCAAATCCACAGGAAATACAATAGAGAAAAAGCTAAGTGTCTAGATAAACTACACTAACATCTAGAAATAATACAGATCCAAATATACAACTCAAACTCCAGTACTATAAAATATGATAAAGAAATCTATAGAGCAACAGTCTCTACAGCTAAGGGATCCGACTAGAAGTCCGGATCGTAAGTGTCCTCTAAGGCTGTCCCATAGAAAGTATCTAGGCAGGCCTCCTCATCGTCCTCTGTAAAATTTTCAACAGGTCCAATCAGGACGGGAACGAGTACATCTCATCAGGAAAACCCAAGTAATGACAGAGAACTATAAAGCAGTTATAAACAGTTTTATTGATGAATATGGCAGTTTATATTTAGGTGATAGTATAGAGAAGCCGTAAGATACAAGGAAAGTAAAGTAACTAAAACAAGAGAAGAATGATGGCAATGAAGACTGTAAAATAAATCTAGCTGAACTAAGGTAACATAATAAGTCCAGGTAGTAAATGTAAACAAATGCAAAACCCAAGTAAATTCAGACAACATGAATATGATACCAGGTGATTCCAGTACAAGATGAGTCCAGTATAAGATGATTCCAGTCATAGTGATCAATGATTCCAGGATGAGTCCAGCCTATACTCTAACAGTGTATTTTAAAATACCGAGCTCGACATATAAACAGCTGTAGGTAATACGGCACATCACACACCTGGCCGGGTGTGAGATGGCTATCATTCCAGTAGATTCCAGTAGATTCCAGTTGGAAGATTCCAGATTAGGGTATGTCTACATGTCTTACTCAAGTATTTCCCCTTCCAGCAAGTACAAGTGAATCCAGAATACGATACGAGAATCGAGATGAGTCCAGCCAAAATATGATGATTCCAGAAATAGATTCCGGAATGATTCCAGTGATTCCAGTAATAGAGGCCAGATAAGTATGGTATGTGTGTCGCATACATGAATCCAGATATATCCATACGTGTTGTAACAGAAAATCACATAAAACTAACTATAACTGAAGTACAGTAATTGACAATTAAATGAGAGAACTATCAGAGAATGTACTCGCCTGCTATCTGAATGTCCAAGATGAAAGTACTGTCCGAGGAGTGGTGTCTGGCTCCTATTAGAACAACACAAGTCACAACAAGTCTAAAATAAGGAAATAGACTGCTATAATGCATCTACATGAAGTTTGGGGTCAATCTAGGCTAAAGTCCACCTTTGGTCAACTCTAGTCAACTAGACTAGTCAAACTAGGTTAACCAGGTCAACCTAAACCAAACAAGTCTATACTAGTCTAACTAGTCTATTCTAGGCCTAATCAAGACTAAACAAGTCTAACTAAACTCTCACTAGGCAAACAGACACACCATAAGCTAAGAGCCCTAGGCTATAGGCTATATCATGCCTAAGCCAAACCACAAACACATATACACATAACAATATATATATCTAATATATTGTAGTACACTCATAACATATAGGCTACCTATATGTACATCCAACATATATATATATGCATCACTATTCACATATTCATATACATAGATATATATAGGAAAGCTATATATATATATATATATATATATATATATATATAGCTTTCCTATATATATCTATGTATATGAATATGTGAATAGTGATGCTTATATATATATATATATATATATATATATATATATATATATATATATATATATATATATATATATATATAGCTTTCCTATATATATCTATGTATATGAATATGTGAATAGTGATGCATATATATATATGTTGGATGTAAAAAAAATATATATATATATATATATATATATATATATATAGAAAGAGAGGTAAAAGAGTAAGTGAGTATGTGTGTGTTTGGAATGTGTGTGAACGGATATGTGTTAATTTTCTAAAATTTAGTGATAGGTAGGTGTATGTGACATGGGATACATGATGTCAAAGGGTGTATGAATGCATGTGTGTAAAAGGTTATAGGTTAACTCAGTTTATAGAAATACATACATACCTACTTACCTTGTATACATGCATACATATATATCATGTATATTACATTTACATGATACATACATGTATACTTGTATTATATTATACTTACATTCATACATATTAGATACTTGTATTTATATTAACATATTGCAAACATTCATTTCATTCATGCATCTATGCATTACCTACATATTTTATACATATGCATACATTGTATATTCATATCATTTCATACCTTGCATTACCTTACATATCATGTTATATATTATCATTCATTCCTTTCATATATTATATTATCTTGCATGCTTGCATTCATATATTACATTCTATATTACCTATATACATGTATTTCCTCCATTCATTCATGCTTGCATCATATACTCTACATTACCATACATGTTATCATTATATATTGTATTACAATATTTATACATTATGCATTCATATCTATCATTACATATATATCTTGCATTCATATCTAGCATTCATTATATACTTTCATGCATACATTGTATATCATTCTTTCATTCATGCATTGCTTATATGCATTATATTAATTGCATTTCTACATGCTTGCATTCAACCGTATATATACATTAATGTAAAGAGAATATATATCATATATATATCATTTTATTCATCTAACATATCATGCATTACATACTCTATATTCATTTAATATCCATACTACATAGGCTCATAGGTTACACAAAATATATATATCGTATAGTCACTCTTCTACTTAAAATCAATACTGTACCAATTGGACATTCACTAAATTCTAGGATTAAAGTATGTCGTAGCCCTTTGTGTTAGCTTTTCGAAACTTTAAACTGATCGCATTTTCGTGTCCGAAAGCTCCCGGAATCGCGAAAATACCGAAACACGTTCGTCTTTCGTACAGATAACACTCAAATAATTCTACAGAAAGTTACAAAAAGAATTTGGCTTATTAAAATATATATTTGGAAATCTAACTTCAATACGGTTCTTTTAAAAAAAATGGGAGATAAATCGGAGTTCTAAGTTAAAAGTTATGGCATTTCTAAATTGCTTTGGTTAATAAAAACGTGGATGAAAATTATGACGGATTTGACAAAAGAACACATATAGGCCAAGATACTTGGATACAAACATAGGTATCCAAATGAAACTCATTCTAACCATCCTAACTAAGATCAATCCACTCTCTAACCATTATAAAACTGAATTTAAATATCTATTTAAACTATTATCATACATACATACACATGGGGTGTCCTAATTTGGGATCTATCAAGTAGGACACAAGACACATATCTAAAATCCTCAAAAGAGCTCCAAATGGCCTCAAATTTGAATATAAATGGGACACATGCATGAGGATGGACCCTACGGATTCAAAACTAATTTATATGCAAAGAAAATCGATTTAGAGGATGGATTTTACCTATTGGGAGTGGAATCCCAATGAAATCCTTTAGGACACGGCTCCGATACGAAGATCCCTCAAAGTGGATACTCCTCCTTGCACTCTTCTTCCAATCCTTTGTAGTACCCTTCCCTTGGAGAATGGGAATGATTGAGGAAAGATTTGGTGAAGGAATGATTTGATTTGGAGATCAAATCAATGGGAAGGCTCTCTAAAATTGGGGAAGAACAAAAGGAAAATAAAAGAGGCAAGATTGTAATAAATGAAATGAATCATTCTCTCCTAAAGGTGGCTGCCATAAAGAGTCCATTAGGGCTAATGGAAAATGTCCTAATTGTCCCTCTCTAGTCTCATATGGTTAAGTCTAAACTAGGTTCAAGTTTGGGGTCAAAATGATCTAGTTTTGAGTCTCTAACTTAACCATTCTAACATGATAAAAATTAGTTTAATTAACTAACTTAATGTTGGGTCTTGTGAGCCATGCTTAACTTAATATTGGGTCCCATCTAGAGTTCAAGCTACCCGGGTCACAATACAAGTCGGAACGAGACGAAACTCAAACCCGACTAAACAAATCCAATAAAAACAATATTAAAAATATAAAATTTTCCCAAAATATTAAAATATAAAAAATGACCAAAATCATAATACATCAATTTAAATATTATTAAAATAATCTAAAATTTACCAATTAATCAAAATCCTAAAAATAATTCAAAAGTCACAAAATGACCAAAATACCCTTAGCCTAAAAAGTTGTAAATAGTCATTCTAATCACATGGTTAGGTCCCCATGGTTAGTCTCTAAGCTTAGCAAAACTAGGGATTAACTAGTTAACCATCAAAATCATAATTCAACATTTTAAATAGTTTTAAATTGATTAAATAAATTACCAAAAATCACAACATGAGTTAAATCTTATTATCGATTAATCAAAATTATAAAAGTTCAAAATTACCCTCATTTTAGAAAAGTGGGTGTTACAAGTCTACCCTCCTTAGAAGAATTTCGTTCTCGAAATTAAGATGGTCGTACTTCTTCTAGAGTCTCGTTCCCAACAATCATGGTCTCAGAACTTACCTAAATCATACGATTAAAAAGGATGGCATACAGGGTCATGGCATATGGTGGTAGTGAGAGTCTCATCTAGGTATACTAGTCACGCTAACCAAAAGGGTCATAGGGTATCAAACATACAAGCAAGGGATGCATCAAATATTCTCAAAAAAGAATACTAAGGTTAGGTCAAAACTCACCTCCACCTAGGTCTGAGAACTAGAACTCCCTCCTGGAAGCAGGGCCCTGGTTGGGGCAGGTATATCAGGACAGTACTACAACCAGTGTGCAGCTGACCCACAGAATAGGCACAATCCTAGTCTCTTTCTACAAAAGTTCCACTTGTGCCCAGACTTCTTACAGTAGGTACAAATAGGCTCTGGCTCAGCTGGCATCTGCTGGACAGGAGACTGGTCTGGGTATGATGATATAGGCTGGATATATGGGTACTCCTCAAGCTCTGGGTAGGACTGGGTACTGTTCCTCGCCCTCTTGGAGCTAGGCTCTCTTCCTGGAAGCACAGAGTCCCGCAGACGTAGCAACCTCTGGTATTGCTCCCTCATGGCCTCATCATGAACTCTCTGTGACTCCAACATCCTTTCTTGGAAATATCCAAACACCTGGGCTGCGTCAAGTAATAAACCTCCGGGTAGTATAGTATGGGGTACCATCTCAAGGGGTGGAGAAAGGCTCTCGGTCTCAGACAAATCTGCAGCTCTCTTCTGAACGACAGGAGACGAAGGAAGACTCTCTGGCGAGGCTACCACCATCTCCTCAATGGCAGGAGGTGCCACCACCCCCTGGTCAGATAGAGGGATCACTACCTCCTGAACGATAGGAGGTGGAAACACACTCTCAGTAGCTGCAGCTGCTCTCAGGCGACGGGCTCGGGTCATGGGTGCCATACTGAAAGAAAAAAAAGTAAATCAATCATCAAGGCTGCAAGGCAGTCTATCATTCCATATAAAAACTGGTAAATATAAACAAAGGAGAACCAGCTACAAGAGTTACTATTTTAAAGCCAGGCTATACTATCATCCCTAAGATGAGGGCATAATCACAAGTCATCAAATTATTATACTAAGAAAGAACTACATTAATTTATAATAACAGAAGGGTATGATAGAGATGATATGTTTAAAAGCCTCCTTAAGATACAGTCTGATAATCATATGCGTCTGTCCAAAATCATGTTACTCAGAGTCCTCACCATGCCAGTAAGCAAGGCTGCGATAAACGATAGATTCCATAACTGGGGCATGCACCTCTATAATCATGTCGTCTAGAATTTTCGCTATGCCGACTAGTATAGTTGCGATAAATTCTAAATCTCATAACCAAGATACGTACATCCGAAGTCAGGTCTCTATATTTTTGCCACGCCAGCTAATATGGCTGCGATAAACTACAAGTTCCATAATCAAGTAGACGTTTTACCATCCCTTTTATTCCCGTCAACATATGTTATCAGAAATTATCGTAACTCAGGCCATAAAATTCATCTCGATAGGAAAATCAAAATCAACAACGATCCAACAAAATCAAATTCAATAATCAAGGAGTGAGAGCAACAAACAAGGAAAATGATTTTAATTTGAAGTTTAAATAAGATTCTCAAGGGTTGTCCTAGGAATCTTTCAAGGAATCCTAACTGTGATTGAGTACCTTCAAAATATCCTAATCCTACTGCAGGCTGTAGTGATACTCTAGTTCGAATACCACTACATAAACTCAACCTGCATGGGCCACCACTAAAAACGTGTCACGACCCGCACCCTAGAGTAAGGGCACGAGACGTGGGTACGTCCAGCCTACGCCGCAGTGTCGGCGGTAGAACGCTGTCCTAGGTCACAACATCTAATAGTTTAAGGTAATAAACAGTTATACTCCCCGAATGGGGGTGACATAACAGAATATATCTCAATCACATCTAGAACAGGATAAAGATAGAATGATATAAAAGATGCAAGATCCAAATCCACAAAAAATACAATAGAGAGAAAGCTAAGTGTCTAGATAAACTCCACTAACATCCAGAAATAATACAGATCCAAATATACAACTCAAACTCCAGTACTATGAAATATGATAAAGAAATCTATAGAGCAACAGTCTCTACAGCTAAGGGATCCGACTGGAAGTCCGGATCGCAAGTGTTCTCTAAGGCTGTCCCATAGAAAGTATCTAGGCAGGTCTCCTCCTCGTCCTCTGTAAAATTTTCAACAGATCCAATCAGGACGGGAACGAGTACATCTCATCAAGAAAACCCAAGTAATGACAGAGAACTATAAAGCAGTTATAAGCAGTTTTATTGATGAATATGGCAGTTTATATTTAGGTGATAGTATAGAGAAGCAGTAAGATACAAGGAAAGTAAAGTAACTAAAACAAGAGAAGAATGATGGCAATGAAGACTATAAAATAAATCTAGCTGAACTAAGGTAACATAATAAGTCCAGGTAGTAAAAGTAAACAAGTACAAAACCCAAGTAAATCCAGACAACATGAATCTGATACCAGGTGATTCCAGTACAAGATGAGTCCAGTATAAGATGATTCCAGTCATAGTGATCAATGATTCCAGGGTGAGTCCAGCCTATACTCTAACAGTGTATTTTAAAATATCGAGATCGACATGTAAACAGCTGTAGGTAATACGACACATCACACACCTGGCCGGGTGTGAGATGGCTATCATTCCAGTAGATTCCAGTTGGAAGATTCCAGATTAGGGTATGTCTACATGTCTTACTCAAGTATTTCCCCTTCCAGCTAGTACAAGTGAATCCAGAATACGACACGAGAATCGAGATGAGTCCAGCCAAAATATGATAATTCCAGAAATAGATTCCGGAATGATTCCAGTGATTCCAGTAATAGAGGCCAGATAAGTATGGTATGTGTGTCACATACATGAATCCAGATATATCCATACATGTTGTAACAGAGAATCACATAAAACTAACTATAACGAAAGTACAGTAATTGACAATTAAATGAGAGAACTATCAGAGAATGTACTCGCCTGCTATCTGAATGTCCAAGATGAAAGTACTGTCCGAGGAGTGGTGTCTGGCTCCTATTAGAACAGTACAAGTCACAACAAGTCTAAAATAAGGAAATAGACTGCTATAATGCATCTACATAAAGTTTGGGGTCAATCTAGACTAAAGTCAACCTTTGGTCAACTCTAGTCAACTAGACTAGTCAAACTAGGTTAACTAGGTCAACCTAAACCAAACAAGTCTATACTAGTCTAACTAGTCTATGCTAGGCCTAATCAAGACTAAACAAGTCTAACTAAACTCTCACTAGGCAAACAGACACACCATAGGCTAAGAGCCCTAGGCTATAGGCTATATCATGCCTAAGCCAAACCACAAACACATATACACATAACAATATATATATCTAATATATTGTAGTACACTCATAACATATAGGCTACCTATATGTACATCCTACATATATATATGCATCACTATTCACATATTTATATACATAGATATATATAGGAAAGCTATATATATAGGCACATATATATATATATATATATATATATATATATATATATATATATATATATATATATATAGAGAGAGAGAGAGAGAGAGAGAGAGAGAAAGAGAGGTAAAAGAGTAAGTGAGTATGTATGTATTTGGCATGTGTGTGAAAGGATATGTGTTAATGTTCTAAAATTTAGTGATAGGTAGGTGTATGTGACATGGGATACATGATGTCAAAGGGTGTATGAATGCATGTGTGTAAAAGGTTATAGGTTAACTCAGTTTATAGAAATACATACATACCTACTTACCTTGTATACATGCATACATACATATCATGTATATTACATTTACATGTTACATACATGTATACTTGTATTATATTATACTTACATTCATGCATATTAGATACTTGTATTTATATTAACATATTGCAAACATTCATTTCATTCATGCATCTATGCATTACCTACATGTTTTATACATATACATACATTGTATATTCATATCATTTCATACATTAACATAGAGACATACAAACATGCACACATCATATATTTCATACCTTGTATTACCTTACATATCATGTTATATATTATCATTCATTCCTTTCATATATTACATTATCTTGCATGCTTGCATTCATATATTATATTCTATATTACCTATATACATGTATTTCCTCCATTCATTCATGCTTGCATCATATACTCTACATTACCATACATGTTATCATTATATATTGTATTACAATATTTATACATTATGCATTCATATCTATCATTACATATATATCTTGCATTCATATCTAGCATTCATTATATACTTTCATGCATACATTGTATATCATTCTTTCATTCATGCATTGTTTATATGCATTATATTAATTGCATTCCTACATGCTTGCATTCAACCATATATATATACATTAATGTAAAGAGAATATATATCATATATATATATCATTTTATTCATCTAACATATCATGCATTACATACTCTATATTCATTTAATATCCATACTACATAGGCTCATAGGTTACACAAAATGCATATATCGTATAGTCACTCTTCTACTTAAAACCAATACTGTACCAATTGGGCATTTACTAAATTCTAGGATTAAAGTATGTCGTAGCCCTTTGTGTTAGCTTTTTGAAACTTCAAACGGATTACATTTTCGTATCTAGAAGCTCCCAGAATCGCAAAAATACCGAAACACGTTCGTCTTTCGTACAGCTGACACTCAAATAATTTTACAGAAAGTTACAGAAAGAATTTAGCTTATTAAAATATATATTTGGAAAGCTAACTTCAATACGGTTCTTTTTAAAAAAACTAAAGATAAATCGAAATTCTAAGCTAAAAGTTATGACATTTCTAAGTTGCTTTGGTTAATAAAAACGTGGATGAAAATTATGACGGATTTGACAAAAGAACACATATAGGCCAAGATACTTGGATACAAACATAGGTATCCAAATGAAACTCATTCTAACCATCCTAACTAAGATCAATCCACTCTCTAACCATTATAAAACTGAATTTAAATATCTATTTAAACTATTATCATACATACATACACATGTGGTGTCCCAATTTGGGATCTATCAAGTAGGACACAAGAAACATATCTAAAATCCTCAAGAGAGCTCCAAATGGCCTCCAATTTAAATCTAAATGGGACACATGCATGAGGATGGATCCTACGGATTCAAAACTAATTTATATGCAAAGAAAATCGATTTAGAGGATGGGTTTTACCTATTGGGAGTGGAATCCTAATAAAATCCTTTAGGACACGGCTCCGATACGAAGATCCCTCAAAGTGGACACTCCTCCTTGCACTCCTCTTCCAATCCTTGGTAGCATCCTTCCCTTGGAGAATGGGAATGATTGAGGCAAGGTTTGGTGAAGGAATGATTTGATTTGGAGATCAAATCAATGGAAAGGCTCTCTAAAATTGGGGAAGAACAAAAGGAAAATAAAAGAGGCAAGATTGTAATGAATGAAATGAATCATTCTCTCCTAAAAGTGGCTGCCATAAAGAGTCCATTAGGGCTAATGGAAAATGTTCTAATTGTCCCTCTCTAGTCTCATATGGTTAAGTCTCGACTAGGTTCAAGTTTGGGGTCAAAATGATCTAGTTTTGAGTCTCTAACTTAACCATTCTAACATGATAAAAATTAGTTTAATTAACTAACTTAATGTTGGGTCTTGTGAGCCATGCTTAACTTAATATTGGGTCCCATCTAGAGTTCAAGCTACCCGGATCACAATACAAGTCGGAACGAGACGAAACTCAAACCCGACTAAACAAATCCAATAAAAACAATATTAAAAATATAAAATTTTTCCAAAATATTAAAATATGAAAAATAACCAAAATTATAATACATCAATTTAAATATTATTAAAATAATCTAAAATTCACCAATTAATCAAAATTCTAAATAATTCAAAAGTCACAAAATGACCAAAATATCCTTAGCCTAAAAAGTTGTAAATAGTCATTCTAATCACATGGTTAGGTCCCCATGGTTAGTCTCTATGCTTAGCAAAACTAGGGATTAACTAGTTAACCATCAAAATCATAATTTAATATTTTAAATAGTTTTAAATTGATTAAAAAAACTACCAAAAATTATAACATTAGTTAAATTTTATTATCGATTAATCAAAATTATAAAAGTTCAAAATTACCCTCATTTTAGAAAAGTGGGTGTTACACTATCTCAGAGATTTTCTCGTCTTTTGATGAGCGTGACGCGTCTCTTCATTATGTCAGAGCCGTCAGAACTGTCACTTTATGTCAGAGCATTTAATGACTATTTGCAGGGAGTAATTATGGCCAGCTGTAATCGGCCTGTTTTTTAGCCGCATGAGGCCACGTGGCTCTTCCTTAGCCGTATAAGATTCCTGAGCCGTATGCGGTTTCTGAACCGCATGAAGCTTCTGAACCGCATGAAGCTTCTGGGCCGCATGAAGTTTCTGGACCGCATGACGTTTCTTAGCCGCATGAAGTTTCTGAACCGCATGAAGCTTCCTGGGTTTTGTGAGCCGCATGAAGATTCCTGGGTTTTGAGCCGCATGAAGCTTCATGTTGATTTTCGGGCCGCATAGAGAATCCCCTTCTTTTCTTGCGCTTGTGAAGGATCACATCTCGCAAGTCAAGGACATCTCGGTCAACCTTTGTACTCGTTTTGTGGGCTCGGGTATCCCGAGCACACGAGTGTGTTGGCACCATATTTACTCCCTGATGAGGGGCTAGTAAAAGTACTTGCCCTCGATCTTTGTTGGGAGACTCTTGAGAACCACCCTGTCCGTTTGCCGCCGGGGGCTGGACACGGGCGGTTTTGTACAACTTTCCATCAGAGGTTCGTATAACAGTTAGTGGGATTCTCTGATGGTCAGTAGTTGGGACAGTTGACTGGACTTGTTGAGCCCGCACTGCCCTAGGCTTCTTCGACTTAGCACCCGAAGGTGCGTAGTAGAAAGAGTCCAAGTTGGAAGGAGGAAAGGAAAGTTGGTGCCTTTTTCAAAGGAGGAAATGGGGCTCTATTTATAGAATGGAGTGAGCCCTTTCTTCTTCTCCTTTTTGATATGGGACAAAAAATAATATTTTCCATGCTTCTACAAGATGTAGGACCGATTGTAGGAACGAGTTGTAAAGCGCAATACTCTAGAGGGGGGTGAATATAGTAGGCAGCGGAAATTAACTATTTAAAAATGTTAGTAACAAGATCACAGAATATATATCATAGATAAGTAAATAAAAAGTAGAGAGTAGAGAGCAAACGCAAACACAAGGATGTATACTGGTTTCCCTCTTGTAAGGACTAGTCCAGTCGGAAGAACTCTAGCTTCCAGTTGAATCCACTATGGAAAATCACCACAAGTTTTCATCCGAAGTTCTTACAACTTCTACAACGCGAGCTTTGATCCGAAGTACTCGACCAACTTCAATTATGAAGTGTCTACCTTCAATCAAGCCTCTGATTTCAATCACTCAAAAACTTCTAGACCGTACCGCACGGGCAAATCGACTAGAGGATTGTAACTGGCTTGGAATTTGAAAATGAATAGCTCAAAATACTTTGGAAGAAGTAGTAGGCTTATAGAGAAGAGATATGAAAGTGAATGAGTGTTGAGTGAATTGAAATAATCGAAATCCTTCTCTATTTATAGTTTTTTCAAAGACAGAATTCTGACAGAATTCGGGCAGAATTCGGGCAGAACTCTATGAGAAAATCTCGTTGGGATCCGTAACTGCAGGAAGACAAAGTTCAAAAAGCAACGTTCACTAACCGAACTCTGGACGAAATCTGGCCGAATTCGGGCCGAGTTCTGCTAGGATTCTGTTAGGATTTTTGTAAATTGGTTTTTGGGCTTTTTAAAAAGTCAAACAGTTAGGAAGTAGTTTGGGCTTTTGTAAGTGGGCTAGTTTTCAAAAAGAAAGGGTATTTTAAAAACATTTCTTGGGTAGCCTATTTGCCAGTACGATGCAGTGTACATCGTAATTCTAGACTCAATAAATATGAAAAATTATATTAATGAAATAGGAAAACCAAGAGCCCTTTGATGACGCCTTTCTTCAAATATTTGAGCAGACTTGAAGACGCCTTTTTTCTTGACGGCAATCGTCCAAAGATAAACAGATATGAAAATCTGAATACCATTCGGGGGCTTCGCCAACACCGTCTTTGGCCCATAAATAATTCTCTATTGCATATGTCCTGGTTTGACAAAACTTGGTCATGCTTACTGCATGTCTATAAGAACATGTTAGACAAACAGAATAATATGATACAAGCATAGCAATATAATATAGAACATTTAGGACAATGCTAACATTAGGACAATACTAACATTAATATTCATGATAGTGATTACATGAATATTACAATGCTAAGTTTAAGTAGCAACATGATAGTGATTACATGAATATTAGTGATGTCATTATGTTAAACTTAATTGATTAGCCATATTCAAAAACATGATATAATCATTGGGCTAACAATCTTCCCCTTTTTGATTATGGCAAATCCTTTAAGTTTAATATATATACAATAGATGCATGTATCACTAATAAACACATAATACTAGAATATTGTGTGCTAACTTAAACTTATTTCTCCCCCTTTGACATGATCAAAAATAAGCTCTCCCGTAATTAGAGCTAAAAAGAACTCAAGCATAAGGAAAGAAGGAAAGCAAAAATAATCATGATCAAGGATTAGGAGAACAGTGTAACGATAAGTTTAGAAAATTTCATAACTAAAGAATAAAAACTTGTCAACACAGTATAGTTGGTAAAAAAATCAATCAATAAAAGTTTACCAACTAGAAATCCAAAAATGATTTCAAAACAAATTTTGTTTATTATATAGTGTTTTGAAATAGACCAAAAAATATCAATATAGTAGAAATCAATCATTGGTCATAAATAAATCATGAGGAATAGAAATTCGCAGATCTAGTATAAAAAAATCAAAAATATAATGAGACTTTTAACAATGATCACAAAAAATATGATTCATAATTTGTCCATACAAATTAGTGAATCAATTCCATAAAGAGTATAATCATCGAAAAAGAAATCAAAATAAGTATACTAGATATTCTATACAAAATCTATACCAAAGTCCATGCATTTGAATTCAATTACCTTAGCATGATATATATCCATCAGATAAACATGAAGGTAATGAAGACAAAATACTTGAGAAGAAGAAATTCAGTCGACTTGAATGCTCCCCCGCACAGTATGATCAGTCTAAATATAGATAATCACGAACTTTGAGATAAAACCTCAAAAAAAATACCAAAAGTAATTTTAAACTCAATCAAATAAGGATAATTAAATATATATTTGGCAAGATAACTTTTAGTAACTCAAATAAGAGAATTAAAAATAACTAATAATAATAATATATTCTCTCATAAACTTATTAAAAAAAATCATGAACAAATCAACAAGATATGTTAAGTAAAAGAATATATGTCCATGATGAACTAGGTATACTACATATTAATGGCATAAAAGAATTGAAACAATTAATTTTGCTCCCCCTTAAAATATGCGTATAACGTTCAAAAATAATTTATATGCATAAAATAGATAAAATAAATAATCAAAAGATCTAAGGGATATCCAAGATATGCATCTTTTCTTTCCATTGATCAAATGCATATAAAGTTCCAAAAATAAATAAATATCATCTTTAGGCAAGAAAAAGAAATATCTAATAAATAAATGCTTAAAGATGAAGAAAATATGTCTTCAATAAAAAAAATAAAAAAATATTTTAAGATATTAAAAGATTTTGAAAACTGTCTTTAATAATAACATTTGAGTACCAGACAGATTCAAAAAAAAGAAATCAAAAAGACTTTTCAAAAATATGGAATTTATTACGAAAAACTGTCTTAGTAAATGTTCGAATGCGTCCATTTAGTCCTCAGACTGAAAGCTGGCGATTCGAATCACGAAAACAATTTCAATAAAAGAAATTAATCATAAATAAATCCGTTTGAATAAATAAACAAAACTAGATATATGTCCAAATAAAAGTTTATTCTAGATATATGGCATGTCAAGGGGATAATTGACTTGAAACAATTAACTACTCCACCTTTACATGGCTATATCCAAAAAATATATAATATTGACAAAATTTTAAAATAAAATTCAGAGACATATTTTCGGAAGTAGGAAACTAATTCAAAAATATTAGGTCTTCTTATCAAAGTTCATTTCTTCCCTTTTAAAGCCTTAGCACGGTGTCCACCTGACAACCGTAAGGTTTAAAGAAAAGAAACACTTTGAGAGAGAGATTCAATTTGCTTGACTTCTCCCCGCAAAGAATTACTGTTATAGACAGTAAGTAACTTAAATAAGAAGATAAATATAAAGCTCAAAATTATTAATATTATGAATATTACACAAGCTAAAGATGAAATCACAATACCATAATATTCAATAATTAGTCATGAATACGAAAAACAATCATCTTTAGACAAAAGAAGAAATATCCGTTAAATGAACATTTAAAAATAAAACAATCAAAAGATATTTCAAATTAGCATGATGAATAATCGTATAAGTCAAAAGATGACATAAATTGATCTATGCTATAGAATCTCACAATCGACAAGATAGATCAACATATGCTACCTTTTGTAAAATTAAATCATTAAATAATATTATCCATCAAATCTAAAATCCAAAATCTATCAGATAATAATTGCAACTAGATCTCAATAAATCTTTAGTTTAAAAAGCGTCGATCAATCTTCGGTTAGCTGTAGAGGTACTGTCCCAGCTAACGGAGGTTCACCGGAAAACACTTAAGTACCGCTTCGCTTCGACCATAGTCGTGGTGACAGACAGACCCTTTATAGGCTTGTACCCAAAACAAATCTCTTCTTTAATAACCGAGGATTTAAGAAAAAAATAGTACAATATGAAAAAATTATATTCTATGGACTTAAAAAAAAATCTTAGAACAATGTAGCATACGGTATAAGATGTATCAATTACATTTATCCATATGTGCTACTAAATTATTGGGTAACAATAAAATATAAAACATTTGTAAATCAAAATGTAGGACCTAGATATTCTGATGTATTCAGGAACCTAGGGGACTAGGTTCAGTACCTTGGATCCAGAACTAGACGATATTTGCAAGTACACCTTAATAAATCTTAAGTCTATAAAGTATTGATCACTTCGGGTTAGCTGTAGGGGCCGGTTTCCAGCTAGCGGTAGTCCGAAGACTAGTGCACCGTGTCGCTTCAGGCTATTTACACCTGTATGACAGAAGGACCCTTTCGGCTTGTTCCCAAAATAATTTCTACTCTTAAGAACTTTAGATTCAAAAGAATATATGCAGTATCATCGAACATCATCAAAATCCAAAATCTCTAAATATAAAAGATGTAAATACCCAAAGAATAGTTTATCAAGATCAAGATATTAAAAATATCATGTATCCAAAATGTCAACCAAAAAACCAAGAAAAACATCATTAAAAAAGACTTTTAGAAAGAAGCTAATGAAGATAAGAACATAAATTTGTTCAAAGTAATCAATAACTTAAGTATGAGATAAGCACAAGTTTAAAAACTACTTTTCAAAATAATATAGAACTTGAACTTAACTCATATATCCCCATAAAGATATTTATACAAAAATATAAGAAACATGAGCAATATATAAATAAAAATGAATTATTCATGTATTATTAACAAGCATAAAAAATTAACACAAGATCAAGAACATGCATAAATAAACTTAGTCATACAAAGATGTAATTGATTCATAAGAAGTTAATCACAATAAAATATGAGAATCAATAGTGAATAAATTATGCAAGTACAAGGTTAACATAAAAGTATATGTATATACTTTTTTAAGTAAATAGAAGACTTGTGCTAAACATACATACTCACAAAAATAATGATCAAAGTAAATACGATATGTTAAAGACAAATCAATAATAAGTGACCATTAAAAATATTAAAGGCTGAGAGTTAAAATATATTCACAAAAAAAAGCTCCTATGCATGCTTCAAGAATAAACATTAAAAGTAAAGAGCATACATAGACAAATGTGTCACATTAATAGAAAATAAACAATTTAAGCTAAACAGCTAGTCATGCCAGGATTATATCTCACATTGATTCAAACAATAAACAATTTAAAAGATATAAATGAGAGCTGGTAGCAAGACATCAAAAAGAATATGCTAGATAGTAAAAACTGTTTAGAAAGCATGTTACCGAAGTGGTTTTAGTGACCACACTTCTGTTGGTGCAATTGCATGGAAGATGACCTTTGTAGCTTTGCAATCACCAACATGCTCTATGGTTCTATTTGATATGAGAAGCTTCACCTGCAATATTAGGTGAAGACTTTGGTATCCAATACTTGGATCCACATTTGTTAGCTTTGGGAACCCATTTGCACAAGTTCATATCAACAAGTTTTCTAATCTGACAACAATTAGAAACGTGTCCATTCATACCACAATAATGACAGAAAGAATTAACATTAGTACTATGTGCAGCAGTATGAGAACGTGCAGTAGTGTGATATGATGTGCGTAGATACTTGTAATAGAAAGCATGGTTGTGTGAAGCTTTAGCTTTGCTTGCTTTATTTGTAAAAAATCTGACGTGTGTGACTTTGTGATGTGCTAAGTGTCTTATGTTAGACTGAGTCATAGGTTGTACTGCCTGCTTTTCCAGTCTAATCTCTAACTTTTTAGAGTTAGCACAGATCTCATCATACTTAGCAGAAAGAGCATTAATTCTACATGAAGCAATAGAATACTTCTTCTTTTCTGATTCTATTCTTCCTTAAGCTTAGCATTTTCTTGAGTGCTTTTTTCAATGCAATCAAGTGCCTCATGCAATCTAAACTCAAGTGTAGAAATCTCAGTAGAATTATCAGAAGTAGAAGTATCTCTAGCATCATTCAATAAGCAAGTAAGCTTTTCATTCTCACGCTTGTAGGATAGAATATCCTTTCTAGCTTGTTTATACTTATCTAATACTTTCTTATTTTCTTTCAATATATCACTGAAAGCATCAGATAACTCATCATAAGAAAATTTACTCTCTTCAGAAAAAGAATTATTTTGTATCTCGTTAGATAATGCCATTGAGCATAAATTTACAGCTTGATGAGGTCTCTCTTCTTCTTCTTCTTCTTCAGAATCTCTTGCTTTGGTTTCACACCATATGCTCGTGCTAGTGTGCTTGTGAGATGATGATCTTCCTTTATTTGATTGTTCGTAGTGACTCTCCTTTCTAGTAGTAGTACAATCTTCCTAGATGTGGTCTATCTTCTTGTAGTTGTCACATAGAAGCTCTTTTTCGTATAAGGGATTGTGCTATACCTTAACTCCCAATTCCATCATGCATACATTTGTATCATTATGAAGACTATCCTTCTCTCTGGAGTTGCTAGCTTTGCTTTTATGCCTGCACTCATAAGTAGCTTCAAGAACTTTCCAAATTTTATGAGATGTTGTGCAAGTAGTAATAAGATTGAATACATTTGTGTCTACAGCACAATATGAGATATGCATAGCTTTTGCATCAAGGCTAGCTAACTTTTTCTCTTCCTCCGTGTAACAATAATAAGGCTTGTTGATTATATAGGATGTGAGAATAGAAGTGATAGTAGGCTTTTTGTAGCCATTTACAACAATTGACCATAAGTCAAAATCTAGAGACTTCAAGTAGAAGCTCATTCGTGTTTTCTAGTATGTGTAATTTGTACCATCAAATAGTGGAAGTCTATTTGAGGATTGCTCTTCAGTTGTGAAGTACATACTTGCCATATGTGATATAGTGATCTTATGTAACAACAGTTATATAATAACAATATTACCTTGCTTTACCTGTATAACCTGCTCTGATACCAATTGTAGAAACAATTGGTATGATAACAATACCTATATAAAGAGAACCCGCTTTGATACCAATTTTAGGACTGATTGTAGGAACGAGTTGTAAAGCACAATACTCTAGAGGGGGGGTGAATAGAGTAGGCAGCGGAAATTAACTATTTAAAAATGTTAGTAACAAGATCACAGAATATATATCACAGATAAGTAAATAAAAAGTAGAGAGTAGAGAGAAAACGCAAACACAAGGATGTATACTCGTTTCCCTCTTGTGAGGACTAGTCCAGTCGGAAGAACTCTAGCTTCCAGTTGAATCCACTATGGAAAATCATCACAAGTTTTCATCCGAAGTTCTTGCAACTTCTAAAACGCGAGCTTTGATCCGAAGTACTCGACCAACTTCAATTGTGAAGTGTCTTCATTCAATCAAGCCTCTGATTACAATCACTCAGAAACTTCTAGACCGTACCGCACTGGTAAATCGACTAGAAGATTGTAACTGGCTTGGAATTTGAAAATGAATAGCTCAGAATACTTTGGAAGAAGTAGTAGGCTTATAGAGAAGAGATATGAAAGTGAATGAGTGTTGAGTGAATTGAAATGATTGAAATCTTTCTCTATTTATAGTTTTTCCAAAGGCAAAATTCTGACAGAATTCGGGCAGAATTCGGACAGAACTCTATGAGAAAATTTCGTTGGGATCCGTAACTACAGGAAGACAAAGTTCAAAAGGCAACATTCACTAACCGAACTCTGGCCGAACTCTGGCCGAATTCGGGCCGAGTTCTGCTAGGGTTCTGTTAGGGTTTTTGCAAATTAGTTTTTGGGCTTTTTGAAAAGTCAAACAGTTAGGAAGTAGTTTGGGCTTTTGTAAGTGGGCTAGTTTTCAAAATGAAAGGGTATTTTGAAAACGTTTCTTGGGTAGCTTATTTGCCAGTACGATGCAGTGTACATCGTATTCCTAGACTCAATAAATATGAAAAATTATATTGATGAAATAGGAAAACCAAGAGCCCTTTGATGACGCCTTTCTTCAAATATTTGAGCAGACTTGAAGATGCCTTTTTTTTGACGGTAATCGTCCAAAGATAAACAGATCTGGAAATCTGAATACCTTTCGGGGGCTACGCCAACACCGTCTTTGGCCCATCAATAATTCTCTATTGCATATATCCTGGTTTGACAAAACTTGATCATACTTACTGCATGTCTATAAGAACATATTAGACAAACAGTATAATATGATACAAGCATAGCAATGTGATATAGAATATTTGGGATAATGCTAACATTAGGACAATGCTAACATTAATATTCATGATAGTGATTACATGAATATTACAATGCTAAGTTTAAGTAGCAACATGATAATGATTACATGAATATTAGTGATGTCATTATATTAAACATAATTGATTAGCTATATTCAAAAAATATGATATAATCATTGGGCTAACACAAGACCCCCTTCAAAGTTTTTAAATTGTAAATTTGGAATACTTTGAATAAGAAGCATAAAAAGTAGAGTTGTTTAGGTGCGGCAATCCTATCAGGGGTAGCATAGACGTGATAGGTTTGGGTACTTCCGCTGGAGATTTTATGTGGACTTATCATCCTTGGCGTACCTTGGTTTTAGGTACGAATAATAAGTTGAGAGAGGGAACCATCATATTTACTCAGAGGTGATGAGGACGTGGTAAATATGGGTCTAAAGTAGAGCCTTCCTACTCAGAGGTAATGAGGACATGGTAGGAGTGGGCTTAATGAGGATACACAGAACAACTCAGAGGTGCTATCAACGTGGAAGTTCTATGTATTGGGTGAAAGAATACTATGGAACAGCTAGTCTCCAAAAGTATGTGATGATGAGGAAAGATGTGGATGTACTAGGGGACCTAGTACAACATTTGTGGTCAACAGAGGATATTTGTGGTCAACAGAGGACATTTGTGGTCAACTGTGGACATTTGTGGGCCGATTATCCTTGGCGTACCCGGGTTTTGGGTACGGATAGTAAGTCGAGAGAACACCAACATACTTATTCAGAGGTAATGAGGACGTGGTAAATATGAGGGTTTCTTCAATGGAGTCTTCCTGCTCAGAGGTAATGAGGACGTGGCAGGAGTGGACACCATAAAGGGTACATAGAATAACTCAGAGATAATATGGACATGGAAGTTCTACGTGAGGGGTGATTTGTTTTTGATGGAAGAAAAATAACTCAGAGGTGACATCGACGTGGTTGTTTTAGGAATTTTGTGGACCTATTACCCTTTTTGTGCACTGGTAGTACGAGTAATAGATTTGAATAATATTTTGTGGATCTACTACTCATTGGTACACCGATGGTGTGAGTAATAGATTAGGATAATTTTTATGGACCTATTATCCATCTGCGTACTGGTGGTGCAGGAAATAGATTTTGAGGCAAATTCTGGCGGTAGAAAAGCTATGACCGGGGGTACATAGATATGACCAAGAGAATTCATTCGGAGTAATCAGAGAGTAAGTTCAGTGGTACCTGAGGGTATATAACTCAACAATCTGGGAGATTTGAAGTCGGAGTGTAAGTTCAGCGATACCTGCGGGTATATGACTCACAATTCGAGAGATAGTGGAAGGTGTCGTTTAGACATAGTACTTCTTGAGGAACTTGCCGTTGTTGTTTGTTGGTATTAGGGCATTTGCCCTTATCCTCTCCATCCGAGATATGCAGCCCCAGTTGGCGAGCCTTCTTTAATTTTGCTTCTGCGTTGGTGGCGCTGATGATAAAAGTCTTCCAGTCCTTGATCTGACTTTCACCCATCCAGAGGCTGATTGTGGGAAGCAGCCTCTTTTGGCAGATTTCAATTAAGGAAGAATCTGGATTGCCAGAGGGCAATTTCATCGCAGTTTTGGCAAAACTGCTCAATGTAGTTCCTTGTCAGCTCCTTCTCTCCTTGAACAACGTCCATGAGGGTTGACATGGTCACATCTTGTCCCACCTCATAGAACCTCTCCAAGAATATATGTTTGAAGCCGACGAAGGAATGGATGCAGTTGTCCGGTAAGTTGCGGTACCAGTCGAATGCGACTCCTTCCAATGCCCCAACGAACAATCGTGTAAGGATGCCGTCGTCATACGGCAAATAATCTGTTGTGACCTCAAAGTAGGTCACGTATCGACTTGCAGATGTCTTTCCGTCGTAAGGGTTGATGTTGAGTGGATTATATCTTGGTTGGAAGGGGACATCTCTCCATGCAGCAGGATACAGTTGTCGTATCCTGAGGTCTTGGAAGGTTTCTCGGGCGTGAAACATGGCCCGGAGCTCCTGGACCTCTCGTCTTGCCTCCCAGGCCTAGTTTGCAGCGGTAGGTATGGGTGACCAAAACTCGGTTTAAAACCGAAAACCGATCCGAACCGAACCGAAATAAGGTTTCGGTTCGGTTTTTTTTAAACGGTTCGGTTGTCGGTTTAGAGGTTCGGTTTTTTTTGGATTTTCGGTTCGGTTTTCGATTTTTGGGTTCGGTTTTCGAACCGAACCGAAAACCGAACTTTAAAACCGGTTTATATATATATATATATATATATATATATATATATATAAAACCGAAAAACCGATGAACCGAACCGAACCAATTCGGTTCGGTTCAGGTTCGGTTCTGAACCAATTCGGTTCGGTTCAGGTTCGGTTCTGAACCAATTCGGTTCGGTTCGGTTTTGATTTGGTCGGTTCGGTTTTGAGTTCGGTTTTAATTTTTTCGGTTCGGTTCGGACCGAACCGAACCGATGCTCACCCCTAGCGGTAGGAGCCGACATTCTAGGAGGACTATCGTCCAGGTTTGGCGCGGTTGTGTTTGAGTCCGCATTGACGACGGAACCCAAGCTTGTTTGGCCAGGCGTCCTTCCTTGTAGAGTTGGTAGGGCCACTTTGATCTCGTCCACGGACTTGACCAAGGTATGAAGTATGGCCTCCAGAGTGTCGATGCATTGGCGATCACTGGAACCGTCTTGGTCATTGTTCGTCATGAACACCGTCCTTATATAAGAAGAGATGGAAGGAACGATGGAGGACGTGTCCTCTGAATCATACCCTTGTATCGAGAAATCGTCGGGATATGTAGGGATGTTCTTCTCTGGTTCGGACTCAGAGGAAGTGCTACCCACTGCATATGAGGCTGTCTCGTCTTAGGACCCATGGACATCCTCAGGGACGTCCGGATCCACTGCATCTTTGGGGGGAATTGTTTCCTCAGGTGCATCTTCTTGGAACACCGGATTATTGTGGACGTTCGGAGGGGTACTACCCCCAGCTTCGGTTACCCCCAGAGATGTAGATGATGAATCTCCAAGTGTTGAAGATTTCGTCTTAGAGCGGGTGCCCTGATAAACTCCTCCAGTGGTGGTTGTGGACAACCGCCTAGATGAGAGTTTCCTAGCCGCGCTAGTAGAGATTGTCGGACTGGAAACATTAATCTTCTTCCCCGTCTTGCCGGTAGGGATCTTCCGAGCAAAATTACAGAAGGCGACATGAAGCACTTCATCTCCTGAGCTTTGTTGTAGGACCGGTCCTGACTGTTGTAGTCGTTGGAAGACGGACTGTCGGTCCTCTTGTACTGTCGCTTTGCTACAGCAGCAGTTGACAATGACTTGAGTGCAGTGATGTCCATGAAAGGACTCTCTGCACACCAAGCTCTCTTCTCTTTCCTTGCGCTTGTGAAGAATCACATCACGCAAGTCACTCGTTTTGTGGGCCCGGGAGTCCCGAGCATACGAGTGTGTTGGCACCATATTTGCTCCCTGATCGGAAGACTTTTGGGAACCACTCTGTCCGTTTGCCGTCGGGGGCTGGATACGGTTGGTTCTGTACAACTTTCCATCAGAGGCCCGCTTAACAGTAAGCGGAGCTCTCTGATGGTCAGAGGTTGGGACAGCTGACTGAGCTCGACGAGCCCACGCTGCCCAAGATTTCTTCTCTCTAGCATCCAAGGGCGCATTGTAGGAAGAGTCCAAATTGTGCCGCACAGAGTCTGGCACATTCTCATTGGAGCATCCGGGATCAGGACCGCATGAGAGGCGGTCAAAGACAGAACCCGAGCCGCATGGAGCAGATGGTCTGCGGCTGGGATTGGTGGCCATATGAGCATTCATGCGGCTGGCGTTTGCATCAGCATTTATGCGGCTAGTATTTATGGCCGCACAAGAATTCATGCGGCTGACTTTTGTGGCCGCATCAGCATTCATGCGGCTAGCATTTGTGGCCACATCAGAATTCATGCGACTGGCTTTTGTGGCCGCATCAGCATTCATACGGCTAGCATTTGTGGCTATATCAGAATTCATGCGACTGGATTTGGCTGCTGTAGGAACATTCATGCGGCTGGATTTAGTGGCCGTATGAGCCTTCATGCGGCTGAAATTGTTGGCCGTATGAGCCTTCTTCATGCGGCCGGCACCCTTATGCGGTTTCTTCCTCGACCGCATAGAGTCCCCATTTGCTTCCTCAAGTCCAGCATCGTGGTGCTTTCCTCTGCCGGACTTGAGAACAACAGGGGTCTCTGTGGCTTGAAGTGGGGCCGCACGGGGGTCTTCTCCTCCGTCTTGGGCAGTAAAGAATGCCTCTTCCAGAGCTTGGGGAGGAGCAAAAGTCTTGGGCCTCCACTCCTTACGGACCTTCTTCGTACGGGCTCGCTTTTGGACCGGGCCGACGCTCCCTTCGGAGAGCATTTCTTCAAACGCCTGCTGGTCGAAGCGGACGACTAGCATCTATTGCTTGGAGCCGAGCTTGGCGACGTCCGATTGCGTCACCAACTTCTCAGCGGTGGAGAAGTTAGTCCCCAGCAGAGTCGCCATCGGGTTTGCCATTGATTATAAAAGAACAGAACAATTTTATGGGAGGACTGGACTTTTACTTCACAACTACAAACTTGCTTGTACAGAAGAGAGCCTAGGAACAAAATCTAAGAAAAGCAATCTAAAGTACAATTGTTTTGTTTTTTCTGAGGGGTGACGGTAGAGGCTCGGGAGAGTGCTATCAACTCTGTCTTACTCCTTGGACGATCGGACGTCGCTTCTGCTCTGATAAAGAAATGCTCTTGCTGGATGCTCTTTGCTCTATACTTCTCTTTGTGTCTTCGCTGCTCTCTGTCCTTAGGTCTTTTGCAAGGGAATAGCACCTTGCTATTTATAGGGCTTTATGATAAGTAGGGTGTGCAGTAATTGCTCTTTGAAAAGTGGACGGTTAGGGATTGGTTAAGATTAGCCTTGATCTTGTTTGTTGGAAATCAATCTGGGCTATTATGTTGATTGCAACAAATCTGTATTGTTTGTTGAAGATCGATCTGGGCAGTTATGATGATTGTGATAAATCTGTATTGTGATAATTTGTTGATAGCAACAAATCCTAGTGGATAGGTCTTGGTCAATCTCCCGCCACGTGTCCCAATCGCTATTATGTTGCGAGCCGTATGAACGCGGGTAGATCGATCTTCTGCCATGTGTCCCAACTGCCATTATGCTGCGAACCGCATAAGTGGGACGTCGTGGCAGAGCCGCATGAGTGTGGCCTCCACAACCGAGCCGCATGAAGGTGGCAGCCGCATAAGAGTGAACCCCAACTGAACCGCATAAGGATGTCCCCCCACAATCCGAGCCGCATGAGAGTGGTAGTCGCATGGGGATGGCCTCCAACTGAGCCGCATAAGGATGGCCTCCAACTAAGTCGTATAAGGATGGCCTCCAACTGAGCCGCATAAGGATGGCCTCCAACTGAGCCGCATGAGGGTGGCCCCCCAACTGAGCCGCATAAGGATGGCCTCCAACTAAGCCACATAAAGGTGGCCCCCCAACTGAGCCGCATAAGGGTGGCCTAGGCGGTCCGTATAATTCATCCTCCTTGGAATTTGTGAACTGAGCCGGCTATCTCAGAGATTTTCTCGTCTTTTGATGAGCATGATGCGTCACTTCATTATGTCAGAGCCGTTAGAATTGTCACTTTATGTCAGAGCATTTAATGACCATCTACAGGAAGTAATTATGGCCAGCTGTAATCGGCCTATTTTTGAGCCTCATGAGGCTACGTGGCTCTTCCTGAGCCGCATGCGGTTTTTGAACTGCATGAAGCTTCTGAACTGCATGAAGCTTCTGGGCCGCATGACGTTTCTGGGCCGCATGACGTTTCTGAGCCGCATGAAGTTTCTGAACCGCATGAAGCTTCCTGGGTTTTGTGAACCGCATGAAAATTCCTGGATTTTGAGCCGCATGAAGCTTTATGTTGATTTTCGAGCCGCATAGAGAATCCCCTTCTTTCCTTGTGCTTGTGAAGGATCACATCTCGCAAGTCAAGGACATCTCGGTCAACCTTTGCACTCGTTTTGTGGGCCCGGGTATCCCGAGCACATGAGTGTGTTGGCACCATGTTTGCTCCCTGATGAGGGGCTAGTAAAAGCACTTGCCCTCAATCTTCGTTGGGAGACTCTTGAGCACCACCCTGTCTGTTTGCCGCCGGGGGCTCGACCCTGGCAGTTTTGTAAAACTTTCTATCAGAAGTTCGCATAACAGTTAGTAGGATTCTCTGATGGTCAGTAGTTGGGACAGTTGACTGGGCTTGTTGAGCCTGCACTGCCCTAGACTTCTTCGACTTAGCACCCGAAGGTACGTAGTAGGAAGAGTCCAAGTTGGAAGGAGGGAAGGGAAGTTGGTGCCCTTTTCAAAGACGGAAAAGGGGTTCTATTTATAGAATGGAGTGAGCCCTTTCTTCTTCTCCTTTCCGATGTGGGACTAAAAGCAATATTTTCCATGCTTCTACATATCGTGCTAGGACAGGTGGTGGATCGAGGTTACGATCGGAAGCTTTTATTATTACTAGTATATTTATTTTATGCTTGGGTTTTATCTTAACTCTTTGTGCTCCCTTGCGGTACTTGCTATTCGGGGCTGACCCCGCTGGTTAGCAGAGCCAGAGGATCCAGCCTTCCTCTCTGACGTCAATGGTGCATACAAGAAGCATGGCGGGCGGGGGACTCGAGTGGGTTTCTTCTCCACCACTCTAGTATCTTTACTTATGTTCTGGCGTTTATCCACCGGTACCTGTTTAGCCGGCTAATCTGGATATTTTGTCTTTTGTATAATTTATAATTAAATCAGACTGCAGCTGAATACAATTATGTACCTATGACTCTCTGGGCTAGCTAACTTATAAAGCTAGATCCCCATAATCATTTTGATGAAGTGTCGGGGACGCCTTACTGCTTTATCTCATATGTTCATTAATTAATATTTTCTTGCTTTGAATTATTGAGACATAGATGCTCTGTGAGACCATAGGAGACTTAAATGTAGCATGCACCCCTTGTCTCTTGATAGCCACGATCGCCGTATGACGTTTGTATACCTCATATGGAGTAACTGGCCTAGTCCGTCTCCGTATTTCGGTACTGGAGTGTGACAAGGTTTTATTGGTAGCCCATGCAGGTCTGATTTTCAGACTTGTGGGGTGTTACTATTATAGGAGTCTCAATCAAAACTTGTTCCCTTTGAATCTCTTGCCTCAATTTCTCTTTCCTCACCTTGATTGATAACCTGAATTACATCATCAAATCTTTCTCGTCCTGTTATTTAATATCATGTACCTTTTCCTATGGGGGTGCTTCTTTCTCAATAGCTGGCGAGGCTAACATGGAGGAACGTCCAGTAGAGCATGGCTCGACAGGACAACAAAAGGAAAGAATACCTTCTCCTGACCAGATCTGAGTGGAAGTGATATCAGAGCTAGTGGAACCACAGGTTCTAGAAACTCTTATACCCCCAACGGTGCCGGCAGTGACGACAGTACCTGATGCTGCAGCACTTCTGGAGGTCATCCGGGGATTCCTGGCCACTCAGTAGCGTCAGGTGGCAGCCCATCAGCAACAGCAGACGCAGCAGCAGGAACAAAATGTGCTACTGAATCAGGGGTTACAATTAGCCCTTGAGAGAAGTGTCGTGAATGATTCGGGAGCGTCGGGGAGGTTTTGTCGACTTAACCCGAGATATTTTGACGGCACGGCGGATGCCATCACGGTGGATGCCATCACGACGAATGCTTGGCTTCAGGATATTGAGGCCATATTGACCGCAGCTGTCACGCCCCAGAACCAGAATACTAGAGAGCGGGGGAATGACTCAGCCAGCTACGTATTACGGGTAGATAAATACCGTATAATACGATCAATGCTGTCGAATAAGACGAGGGGGTGCATACTAGATAAAAGTCTCCCTATGGTCACTTCACATCTATTGTCCCAATCATTCAAACAAGAAACAGAAATAAAGAACATGTGAGATAAAGCAGTAAGGCGTCCCAAACGCTCAGTCAAAATGTTCTTGATATCTGGCTTTACAAAACACAGCCAGATGATGTAGTAAGTATACACAATTGTTATCAGCTGCAGCCTGACTTAGTTACAATTATGTAAAAGTAGGTACAAGATAATTCGACTAACATGTCGGTGCCAAACGGCAAAGTATAAAGTATTTAACAAAATGAGCGGGGAAGTAAGAAACCTACTCGAGCCCTCCTGCGATCATCCCTCTAGTATTGACCATCTTGGAAGTAGAAGTAAGCTGGATCCTCGGGGACCGGCTCTAAATCTGGCCATACAAAACCAGAGAGGTTAAACCTCTAATAGCAAGTACCGCAAGGGAGCACGATATGAGGAGTAAAACCAGTAAATAGGAAACATAATAAATAGTTCTCTGCTGACTACTGAGATTCACATCACATCATGACACTTCGAACCAACCTCCCAACCAAACAAGGACAGATGTTGACCCGACATGTCCTGATATTCCGATCATCTTAGATAATCATCAGAGTAGAGACAGTACAAAAACAAATCAGCTTAAACGGCCATGCAACTACTACGGCTTGCTACTGTAAGTTCTAGGTTATCCTGGATTTATGCAATAGAGGATTCCTCAGTTCTTACTATGTGCAAGCAAGGCTAGTTTACCCAGTCAATCAATTACGCCAATCATGAATTAGACGAGTCCCAGCGGGACGCCCGTCATCAATATACAATAAGTAATATAACCAGATACCGCTCCATGCCCGTGTGACAGATTTGCAGTATCTGTGGGGACCAACCGGCCTGTCGGGCACTACTAGTCCCAAGAGGGCTGCCATGTAAGAACTCGAAAATCCATTCTCTCCATGCAATCATTATTTTTATTTAACTTAATAGTCTCTACGTTGAGTGAAATTCTATGCCGTGGATCATGGTCATTCAAATGAGTACTTTCGTACGGGGTGCGATATGCACAACTCTACAACGATACCAGTGCGGTCAGGTTACAGGTCTCACATAGCGTAATGCAACAATCAAAACTAACCACGGAGTAATCATGCATTGACCATAAAGTACACATGCTATTTTTGTAAGATAAATAGATAAATAAATAAATAAATTAATAAATAAATAAATAAATAAATGAATAAATAAATAATTAATTTGAAGCCTGCGTGTGCCTGTATGCCAATATTCGAGATTAGCCAGTCGATTGCAATAGTTCATAGTTAATATGAACGTGTCTCATTCATTCAATTCAATAAGACGACTAGCCAGTCTCTTAGTTCCAACTAGGAACGCATGATCAATTATTAAATTAGGGTGATAATCCCTGTCAATCAATGTTAACTAATGTTAACAAATGCCAAGACAACAATTAATGCCATGCTAATAATTAATGCTAATAAATGTCAATCAATCAATGTTAATTTGAAGCAAGGATCAGGCGAAAAGGCATTGGGGTCAGAGTCATGCAGCTCACGAAACTAGGGTTTCATGCGGCCGGAACAGAATAGTCTCATGCGGCCAACTTAGTAAAACTTCATACGGCAGCTAAGTCATGCAGCGCCATGCGGCTGAGAAGAATCAGCACCATACGGCTGAGAATAATCGGCGTTATGCGGCTAGCTTATACAAGTCCCATGATGCTAAGCTGCGGCAACAAAAAAATCCTATGCGGCTAAGATAGTTCACATGCGGCTGCGTGAAGGACCCTCATGCGGCTCGGGTTAAACTAAACCCATGCGGCTGCGGGTAAACTAACTCATGCGGCTGGAACTGACCAAGTCTATGCGGCCCAATTGACGAGCCTCATGCGGCTAAATAGGTGCCCTGCAGACAGAGTTAAGGCTTGTGCGGCCAGAAAGACTCGGGTCCTTTATGCGGCCAGGATATAATACTTATGCGGCTCAAAATTGGACGGGACATATGCGGTTGGCTAAAAACTCATGCGGCTGACAAGCTCATGCGGCTAACTAAAGCCCATGCGGCCAGGATGACTTGCCGTATGAAGACTCATGCGGTCAAGCACTACCATGCGGCTAGGATCTGTTCTTCTTCTCTAAATTCTAAGGACAGAACCATAGAAACCATTACTTCCAAGCTCTCTAAATCCTTCATTCCTAGCCCAAATCTGAACTTCCATAGGTCAAAATGGGGTAGAACGAAATTCTCTACGATATGGAACCATCCAAACTCAAATATAACAAAGTTTACTAGATCAAAACCTAAGTAATCCGAAAATGCTTTAAACTTAGACCTACAAGAAATGAACCATGGAAATTGAAAATACTAAGTACTAAAGAGGCTCAAAACCAAGTAAGGAAGATGATGGAACGAATATAATGGTGATCCATCAAGAAACAAGTTTGGCACTTGCCTTGGCGGCTGGTAGGTGAGGGAGGAGTTATGAGGAGGAAGAAGATTAATGGTGAAGTAATGAAGAGAGAGAAAGGGAATGGCTTAAATAAAGGGGTGGTGGTAGGTGGGGGGGTTTGATCCATGAACAACATACTAAATCTAATCCAAACCGAACCCAAAGTATAGCTAAAGCAGAGTATAAAAGCAGGAGATAAAATACAAAATAAAATTACAGAAAATTAATTAACATGAACTAAAAAAAGGGTTTAATTACAGAGCAATACATGATAAATATTAAATAAATACATTGAGCAGTACATGCATTTAGAATACGTATTCTGGGAGCGGGGAGTGACATCTCTACCCTCCTTAGAAAAATTCCGTCCTCGGAATTTCAAATCCAAGCAAGATAGGAATATCAAAACTAAACTAATCTAGGTACAAAAAACTTGAGCAAGCAATCATTCTTCAACGTTTAACTAGCAGATAACATGTTTATATTAACAATCTACGATATCAAGTAGTTCTATCTATAGGGTGACAAGCATGAGGGGTTAAGGCAATCAATGTACACGAAAAGAAATATACCTTGTGAGTCAAACAGATGTGGATACCGTGATCGGATATCATCCTCACGTTCCCATGTTGACTCTCCTAATGAGTGGTGACCCCAAGCAACCCGGACAAGGCTAATTGTTCGATTCTTGAGTATCTTCTCTCTCATGTCCAAAATGGACACCAGCTGCTCCTCGTAAGACAAGTTGCTACCAACAACCAACTCAGAATGATCAAGGATATGGCTGGGGTCCGATTCATACCTTCGCAATTGAGATACATAAAATACGTCATGCACCTCTCGTAACGAAGGTGGAAGGGATAAACGATAAGCAATATCGCCTACCCTATCAAGGATAACGAATGGTCCTACGTATCGCGGACTCAACTTCCCGTGAACGCCAAATCTAATGACCCCACGGGTAGGTGAGATCTGCAAGAACACGTGGTCTCCAACGGAAAACTCTAACGGCTTACGATGCTGGTCCGCCCAATGACGATGCCGATCCTGTACAACTCGAAGTCGTTCTCTAATCCCCTTAACCACTTCAACTGTCTGAACAATCATTTCCGGGCCTAACATCTTTCTCTCCCCGATATCATCCCATGCTAGTGGTGATCTACACTTCTTACCATATAGAGCCTCGAATGGTGCCATCTGGATACTGGCTTGATAACTGTTGTTGTATGAGAATTCGACTAAGTGCAGGTGGCTCTCCCAAGATCCCCTAAAATCTAGGGTGGAAGCTCGCAACATATCTTCCAAAGTCTGAATTGTCCTTTCTGATTGCCCATCCGTCTGTGGATGGTAAGCCATGCTAAATCTTAACTTGGTGCCTAGACTATGATGCAAGCTTCTCCAGAAATGCGATGTGAAATGGGTATCTCTGTCTGACACAATACTGACAGGGACTCCATGTTGCCTGACTATCTGTTGCATATATAACTCTGCCAACTTTTCTGTAGATTGCCCTACTTTGAAAGGAAGAAAGTGTGCTACCTTTGTAAGCCGATCCACTATCACCCAAGTGGCATCTTTACCACTTGGTGACCTCGGTAAACCGGTCACAAAGTCCATTGTGATGTGCTCCCACTTCCATTCCGGGATAGAAAGCGGCTGCAATAATCCAGCTCGCCTCTGCTATTCTGCCTTCACTTGCTGACATACCAAGCAACGGGAAACAAACCTAGCTATCTCCCTCTTCATTCCATTCTACCAGAAGTACTGCTTGATATCTTGGTACATCTTGGTCCCTCCAGGATGTATAGAATACTGGGAACTGTGAGCTTCTGCCATAACTTCCTGTCTGATATCTCCACTAGGTACACATAGACGAGATCCAAACCTAAGTGTACCGTCTTCATGGATTTGTATCTCCTTTCTGAGCCCTGACTCACATTCTGCTCTAAGCTTCTGAATTCTTGGGTCCTGTGCCTGAGCTACCTTGATCCTGTCTACCAAGTCAGATTGAACTTGTAGACTTGCCAGAACTCCTACATCACTAGAAAGTATGACCTCTATGCCCATCTCCTGAAGGTCTTCTAAGTTGTGCTTCTGGATTGTTAACATAAAGGCGCCGCCTCGTCTGCTGAGAGCGTCTGCTACCACATTAGCCTTGCCTGGATGATACTGAAGCTCCACGTCGTAGTCCTTAATCAGCTCTAACCATCTTCTCTACCTCATGTTTAGCTCCTTCTGAGTAAAGATGTACTTCAGACTTTTATGGTCCGTGTACATATCCACTCGATCACCGTATAAGTAATGCCTCCATAGCTTCAAAGCAAATACTACTGCCGCCAACTCCAAGTCATGAGTCGGGTAATTCTTCTCGTGGTCTCGAAGCTGCCTAGATGCATAAGCTATCACCTTCCCATGCTGCATGAGGACACATCCAAGTCCTTTACCTGACGCATCACAATATACTGTTAAACCTCCGGGTCCAACTGGCAATATAAGAATAGGCGCTGATATCAACTTCTGCTTCAAGGTCTCAAATGATGTCTGACACTCTGCTGACCAGACGAATGGCACATCCTTCCGTGTCAAGCGGGTCATGGGTGCTGAAAGTCTTACAAAATCCGATATGAATCTTCTGTAATAACCTGCCAATCCCAAGAAACTCTGCACATCAGCTATGGTCTTGGGTACTGGCCAGCTCTCTACTGCCTCTACCTTCTTGGGATCTACTGCTACTCCAGCTCCTGATATAATGTGACCCAAAAACGAAATATGATCCGTCTAGAAGTCACACTTACTGAGCTTGGTATACAACTGGTTATCCCTCAGAACCTGCAACACTTTTCTGAGGTGGTCTTCATGCTCCTCTTCACTGGCAGAGTATACGAGAATGTCGTCAAGAAACACAACGACAAACTGATCTAAGTACGGCATAAAGATGTGGTTCATCAAATCCATGAATATTGCTGGAGCATTGGTCAAACCAAACGGTATTACTAAGAATTCATAATGCCCATACTTCGACCTGAACGCCGTCTTGGAAATGTCTTCCTTCCGAATCCTCACCTGATGGTACCCTGAACGAAGATCTATCTTAGAGAAAACTCTAGCCCTGCTCAACTGATCAAATAAGTCGTCGATCCTTGGTAGTGGGTACTTGTTCTTTACTGTTGCTGCATTAAGCCTCCTGTAATCGATGCACAATTTGGATGATCCATCCTTCTTTCCTACAAGTACCACTGGTGCTGCCCATGGCGATATGCTAGCTTGGATAAACTTCTTCTCCTTCAGTTTCTCTATATGCTGATATACCTTGGCCTGCTCCGAATCCGCCATTCTGTAAACCCGATCTGATATCGGTTTAGTTCCAGGTACCAATTCTATGCTGAACTCAATATACCTAACCGGTGGTAGACCTGGAAGTTCTTCGGGAAATACGTCCAGAAACTCTTCAACTACCTTCGGAACCTGAACTTCTTCCATTGCCGTTATTACTCCCTGCTCTTGCTGAGTTGCCTCTGATCTGATCAAGGTGAATCTCTCCATGCCTGGAATATCAAAAGATACACTCCCGCTACGACAATCTATTGTCACATGACTGTCCTTCAGCCAGTCCATGCCTAAGATAACGTCAAAATTTCCAACAGGAAATTCTATCAACCGGGCGGGTAAGGAATGCCCGCAAACTACAACGCTACACGCTAGGATAACTCTACTAACTCCTACGAGCCCATTACCAGTGAGTATATTCAACCTCCCTGGCAATGTCTCGAACTCCATTCCTAGCCGTGTCGCAAATTGTGCAGATATAAATGAGTGTGATGCTCCTGAATCAAATAATGCTACTGCGGGATATGAGGCGACAAGAATGTTACCTGCCATAACATCTCCCGATGCTAATGCCTCCTCCAAGGACAGAGTGAATGCCTGCCCTCGACCTCCTTGCTGGTTCCCATGTTGCGGCCTAGCCTGGTACTGCTGCTGGCCCCTTCCTTGATGATGCTAGGGTGGTCTATGCTGGTGTTGCTGCATCGGCGGCCCCTGCTGTCGAAACATCTGAGCCTGTGGCATTAACGGACGCTGGGCCAATGGTCTCACTGCCACTGCTGGTCCTCGATACTGTCCTGCCCCTGGTGCTGGCAGAGCAGAAAACTGCTGTACTGGTCCTTCTGACCTTAGATTTATGGGATATGTGGTAACCCGATGATCTGGATTTCCACATATCAAACATAGTCCGTTCAATGCCCGACACACATCTCTAGTGTGCCCTATCTTCCCATAATAAGTGCAGCCCACTGGGGGTTGCTGGTTCTTCTTCTATTGCTGCTGCTGCCTGGGTGGTGGTGCTGGCCCTCGTATTGCCACATCGTGGATACGAATGCTAGGGGATGGTGCTGTTGTTTGGGGCGCTGCTCCCCATCCTCCTTCAATCTGACTGTGAGATCTTTTCTGACCCCCAGTCCTTGCCGTGATCCTCTGAATGGTGATCTCATACCTTCGAGTTGCCGTCAACACTTCGTCAAAAGTCTGATAATTGTGCCCCTCTATCAATTGCAAGAGCTCAAGATGAAACCCTTGCTGGAACCTCATCGCCCTCTGGCGCTCCGTTGCTACCATCTCTGGGGAAAACCTACTCAATCTGCAGAACTTCGCTGCATAAGCATCTACAGTCTTGCCGGCCTGCTTGAGGTTGATAAACTTCTGTTGTAGCTCAAACTGCGCCACAATTCCATAGTACTTCATCTTGAATCTTGCTGTGAAATCGTCCAAAGCAACGGGACGTCTGATACCTACTTCCTCTGATTCCCACCAATTACGTGCGAGATCCTGAAGTAACAACTTCACCTGATCCACACGTTCTTCTGCCGGCACCTTAGCCGCTGTCAGAATAGCCTCGATATCCTTAAGCCATGCATCTGCTGAGATGGCATCCTCTGTGCCCTCAAAACGGCGAGAGTTGTACTTGCAAAATCTGGTTGACGCTCCTGAATCTGGCCTCGCCCCTCTTTCCAATATCGTCTGTAATCCTTGGTTGAGTAATACATTCTGCTCTTGCAACTGAGCGTGCATGCGCTGCTGAGCTAACATCTGATGTTGCTGAGTAGCCATCATCCCTCTCATGATCTCTAGAAGAGTCGGTGTGTCCATTTCCGTAAGGGTAGGTGGAACTGTTGGTGGTGGTGGAACATCCGGATACTGCGATCCAGCTGCTGCTTCCACTATCACTTTTTCTTGGATAGTCTCTTGAGGTAGTACTGGCCCTTATTGCTGACCAATCTGGTCATGTTGTCCATGCTGCTGTCCATGTTGTTGCTGTCCAGCTCTGACAGGTGCGGACGAGGTGCCCCTAAGAAAAGGGACAAGAGAACAATCAAACGACCGGACAGGAAAGATCAATGAAGTCAAGGGATACTGGAATGTCAAGCTGGAGTTGAGAATCAACAAATCATGAGATCAAGGGGGGACATGTGTGATTGAGACATCTTATTAAAATACCCTACAAGTCTGAAATCAGACCTGCATGGGCCACCACTAAAACCTTGTCACGCCCCAGAACCAGAATACTGGAGAACGGGGGAATGACTCAGCCAGCTACGTATTACGGGTAGATGAATACCGTATAATACGATCAATGTTGTCTAATAAGATGAGGGGGTGCATACTACATAAAAGTCTCCCTATGGTCACTTCACATCTATTGTCCCAATCATTCAAACAAGAAACAGAAATAAAGAATATGTGAGATAAAGCAGTAAGGCGTCCCAAACGCTCAGTCAAAATGTTCTTGATATCTGGCTTTACAGAATACAGCCAGATGATGTAGTAAGTATACACAATTGTTATCAGCTGCAGCCTGACTTAGTTACAATTATGTAAAAGTAGGTACAAGATAATCCGATTAATATGTCGGTGCCAAACGACAAAGTATAAAGTATTTAACAAAACGAGCGGGGAAGTAAAAAACCCACTCGAGCCCTCCTGCGATCATCCCTCTAGTATTAACCATCTTGGAAGTAGAAGTAAGCTAGATCCTCGGGGATCGACTCTAAATCTGGCCATGCAAAACCAGAGAGGTTAGACCTCTAATAGCAAGTACCACAATGGAGCACGATATGAGGAGTAAAACCAGTAAATAGGAAACATAATAAATAGTTCTCTGCTGACTACTGAGATTCACATCACATTACGACACTTCGAACCAACCTTCCAACCAAACAAGGACAGAAGTTGACCCGTCATGTCCTGATATTCCGATCATCTTAGATAATCATCAGAGTAGAGACAGTACAAAAACAAATCAGCTTAAACGGCCATACAACTACTACGGCTTGCTACTGTAAGTTCCAGGTTATCCTAGATTTATGCAATAGAGGATTCCTCAGTTCTTACTATGTGCAAGCAAGGCTAGTTTACCCAGTCAATCAATTGCGCCAATCATGAATTAGACGAGTCCCAGCGGGACGCCCGTCATCAATATATAATAAGTAATATAACCAGAAACCGCTCCATGCCCGTGTGACAGATTTACAGTATCTCTGGGGACCAACCGGCCTGTCGGGCACTACTAGTCCCAAGAGGGCTGCCATGTAAGAACTCGGGAATTCATTCTCTCCATGCAATCATTATTTTTATTTAACTTAATAGTCTCTACGTTGAGTGAAATTCCATGCCGTGGATCATGGTCATTCAAATGAGTACTTTCGTAAGGGGTACGATATGCACAACTCTACAACGATACCAGTGCGGTCAGGTTGTAGGTCTCACATAGCGTAATGTAACAATCAAAACTAACCACGGAGTAATCATGCCTTGACCATAAAGTACACATGCTATTTTTGTAAGATAAATAGATAAATAAATAAATAAATAAATAATTAATTTGAAGCCTGTATGTGCCTGTATGCCAATATTCGAGATTAGCCAGTCGATTGCAATAGTTCATAGTTAATATGAACGTGTCTCATTCATTCAATTCAATAAGACGACTAGCTAGTCTCTTAGTTTCAACTAGGAACGCATGATCAATTATTAAATTAGGGTGACAATCCCTGTCAATCAATGTTAACTAATGTTAACAAATGCCAAGACAACAATTAATGCCATGCTAATAATTAATGCTAATAAATGTCAATCAATCAATGTTAATTTGAAGCAAGGATCAGACGAAAAGACATTGGGGTCAGAGTCATGCGGCTCACGAAACTAGGGTTTCATGCGGCCGGAACAGGATAGTCTCATGCGGCCAACTTAGAAAAACTTCATGCGGCAGCTAAGTCATGCAGCGCCATGCGGCTGAGAAGAATCAGCGCCATACGGCTAGAAATGATCGACGTTATGCGGCTAGCTTATACAAGTCCCATGATGCTAAGCTGCGGCAAGAAAGAAATCCTATACGGCTAAGATAGTTCACATGCGGCTGCGTGAAGGACCCTCATGCGGCTCGGGTTAAACTAAACCCATGCGGCTGCGGGTAAACTAACTCATACGGCTGGAACTGACCAAGTCTATGCGGCCCAATTGACGAGCCTCATGCGGCTAAATAGGTGCCCTGCAGACAGAGTTAAGGCTTGTGCGGCCAGAAAGACTCGGGTCCTTTATGCGGCCAGGATATAATACTTATGCGGCTCAAAATTGGATGGGACATATGCGGTTGGCTAAAAACTCATGCGGCTGACAAGCTCATGCGGCTAACTAAACCCCATACGGCCAGGATGACTTGCCGCATGAAGACTCATGCGGTCAAGCACTACCATGCGGCTAGGATCTGTTCTTCTTCTCCAAATTCTAAGGACAAAACCATGGAAACCATTGCTTCCAAGCTCTATAAATCCTTCATTCCTAGCCCAAATCTGAACTTTCATAGGTCAAAATGGGGTAGAACGAAATTCTCTACGACATAGAACCATCCAAACTTAAAGATAACAAAGTTTACTAGATCAAAACCTAAAAAATCCGAAAATACTTTAAACTTAGATCTACAAGAAATGAACCATGGAAATTGAAAATGCTAAGTACTAAAGAGGCTCAAAACCAAGTAAGGAAAATGATGGAACGAAAATAATGGTGATCCATCAAGAAGAAAGTTTGGCACTTTCCTAGGCGGCTGGTAGGTGAGGGAGGAGTTATGAGGAAGAAGAAGATTAATGGTGAAGTAATGAAGAGAGAGAAAGGAAATGGCTTAAATAAAGGGGTGGTGGTAGGTGGGGGGGGGGGGTTTCATCCATGAACAGCATACTAAATCTAATCCAAACCGAACCCAAAGTATAGCTAAAGCAGAGTATAAAAGCAGGCGATAAAATACAAAATAAAATTACAGAAAATTAATTAACATGAACTAAAAAAGGGTTTAATTACAGAGCAATACATGATAAATATTAAATAAATACATTAAGTAGTACATGTATTTAGAATACGTATTCTGGGAATGGGGAGTGACAGCAGCTAAGGTTCCAGCAGAAGAGAAGGTTGACCAAGTCAGACTGTTACTTCAGGATCTCGCCCGCGACTGGTGGGCATCGGAAGAGGTTGGAATAGGGCATCATGTTCCCTGGGATAGCTTCAGTACTAGATTCAAGGCTAAGTACTTTGGCGTGGTAGTGCGGTATGAGCTACAACAGAGGTTTATTATTCTCAAGCAGGCCGGTAAGACAGTGGATGGATATGCAGTAGAGTTCTGCAGACTGAGTCGGTTTGCACCGACGATGGTGGCTACAGAGCCAGAGAAGGCTATGAGATTCCAGCAGGGACTTCATTTAGAAATTCTACAGCTAGTGGAAGGGCACGACTATCAGACTTTTGATGTCGTTTTAACGGCAGCTCGGAGGCATGAACTCACCCAACAGAGGTTGGCGACAAGACATGCGGGCCAGAAGAGGTCCCATCCCTAGAGTAGGGACGGAGGAGCAGTACAGCGAATATCGGCGCCAGCACTCGACATCCGTATTCATGAGTCAGGAGTGCCGCAGAGGACGGCGATATCAGAGATAACAACACCAGTTCGGCATCAGCAGCCGAGGAACCAGCAGCAGCGCTAGGAGGCGCCCATTGGATGTACTTACTGCAGTAAGGGAGGGCACACTAGGGATATGTGTCATTCAGCTAACAGATTTTGCATGAGGTGTGGCAGTCCAGACCACAGGATTGCCAATTACCCTATGATGCAGAGGCCAAGAGGGCCAGTTCAGCAGTTTTTGGCTTTGCCAGCTTCGGGGGTAGCACCGAACAGAGGACCAACATTGGCCGTAAGGTCGCTAGCCCAGCGTCTGCTGACGCAGGTTCAGATGTTTCGCTAGGCATAGAACTAGGAAGGCCCGCAGAGGCCGCAACAACATCATGGTCGAGGAAGACAGCAGCAGGGAGCTCAGCAAGGCCAGGGCCAGGCCTTCACCTTGTCCCTGAAGGATGTACTAGCTTCAGGCAACGTGGTTGCAGGTAATGTTTCTGTTACCTCTTTTTCCACAGTAGCATTGTTTGATTCGGGGGCTACCCACTCTTTTATATCTGTATGATTTATGACACGTATTGGATTGAAGTTCGAGGCATTACCAGAGAGGATGAATATACTCACTGGTAATGGGCTCGTAGGAGTTAGCAGAGTGTGCTTAGTGTGTCCGATCGTAGTGAGTGGGCGATTATTGCCCGCATCTTTGATTAAGTTCCCTATGGGCAACTTTGACGTTGTCCTAGGTATGGACTGGTTGAGAGACAGTCATGCGACGATAGATTATCGGGGAGGTAGGGTAGTATTTAATGTACCTGGCGTTGAGGATTTCATCTTTGTTCGATCATTGGAGGATCGACCCAAGGGCATTGTTGTAGAAGCATTGGCAGAGCAGGAGCAGATACCAAGAGTGGTCCGAGATTTTTTTGATGTATTTCTAGATGAGCTTCCAGGTTTACCACCGGTGAGAGATGTGGAGTTTTGCATTGAGTTGAATCCTGGGACGGAGCCTAAAGTCGACAGAGTTTACAGGATGTCGCAGGCAGAGTTGGACAAGTTATACCAGCATGAAGAAGAACTGAAGGCGAAGCAGTTTATTCGAGATAGTGAGTCACCCTAGGCAGCACCGATGATTTTAGTACCTATGAAGGATGGATCGACGCGAATGTGCATTGATTACCGGAAGTTGAATGCAGTGACAGTAAAGAACAAGTATCCGTTACCAAGGATTGATGACTTGTTTGATCAATTGAGTAAGGCCTGCGTCTTCTCTAAGATTGATCTTCGATCTGGATATTATCAAGTGAGGGTCCGGGAGCAGGGCATTATGAGTTTCTGGTGATACTATTTGGACTGACTAATGCCCCAGCCGTGTTCATGGATTTGATGAATCGCATCTTCATGCCATACTTGGATAAATTTGTAGTAGTGTTTATAGACGACATCTTCGTCTATTCCAACAGTGAAGAAGAACATGAGAAACATCTTTGGACAATTTTACAGACCTTAAGGGAGCATCAACTTTATGTGAAGCTTGGTAAATATAACTTTTGGTTGGATCGTATTTCGTTCCTGGGACACATTATTTTTGGAGCAGGAGTGTCAGTAGATCCGAAGAAGGTTGAGGCAGTAGAGAATTGGCCAGTTCCAAAGACGGTAGCAGAAGTACGTAGTTTCTTGGGATTGGCTGGTTATTACAGGAGGTTCGTGGCAGATTTTGCAAGGATTTCGGCACCCTTGACGCGTTTGACGTATATGGATGTAGAGTTTGTTTGGTTAGCAGAATGTCAGACATCATTTGAAGAGTTGAAGAAGAGATTAATTTCAGCACCAATCTTGGCACTTCCAGTAGGATCGGGAGGGTTTACAGTGTATTGTGACACATCCGGAAAGGGACTTGGGTGTGTATTGATGCAGCATGGTAAGGTGATAGCATATGCATCTCGACAGCTTCGGAACTATAAGAAGAACTATCCGATCCACGACCTGGAATTAGCAGCAGTACTGTTCTCTCTTAAGTTATGGAGGCATTATTTATATGGGGATCGAGTGAAAATTTATTCTGATCATAAGAGCTTAAAGTATGTATTTATCCAGAGGGACCTGAACATGAGACAGAGAAGATGGTTAAAATTACTGAAGGACTTTGATGTAAATCTTCAGTATCATCTAGGCAAGGCGAATGTGGTAGCAGATGCCTTGAGCAGGAGAGGTGGTACATTCATTTTAACCTCGCAGAGGCATATTTTGGAAGATCTTCAGAAAATAGGAATTAAAGTGATCTTGCCACAAGATACAGGAGTTATGGCCAATTTACAGATTCAATCTACTTCAGTAGAGGGGATCAGAGCAGCCCAGGCAGAGGATCTGTGGATCCAGAAGCTTCGATCGGAGTGTAAGTCAGGTCTCAAGAAGGAGTTAGTAATCCATGAAGATGATACGCTTAGGTTCGAAAACCGTCTTTGTGTACCAGGTGGAGACCTTCGACATGAAGTTATGTCAGAGGCTCATAGTTCTCCTTATTCCATTCATCCCGGAGGCACAAAGATGTACCAGGATATGAAGCAACACTTTTGGTGGAATGTCATGAAGAGGGAGATAGCTAGGTTTGTATCTAGATGTTTGGTATGTCAGCAAGTGAAGGCAGAGCAGCAGAGACCAGCAGGATTGTTACAGCCGCTTCCTATTCTGGAGTGGAAGTGGTAGCATATCACGATGGACTTTGTGACCGGTTTACCTAGATCTCCGACCGGTCGAAACAAAGATTGGATAATCGTAGATCGGCTCACGAAGGTTGCTTATTTTCTTCCTTTCAGAGTAGGACAGTCTACTGAGCAGTTGGCAGATGTATATGAAGCAGATTGTGAGGAAGTACGGTGTTCTAGTCAGCATAGTATCAGATCGAGACACACGGTTCACCTCTTATTTTTGGCAAAGTTTGCATCAAAGTTTGGGTATCAAGTTGAGGTTCAGTACAGCCTACCACCCGCAGACGGATGGACAGTCAGAGAGAACCATTCAGACATTGGAAGATATATTACGGGCTTGTACCTTAGACTTCGATGAAACTTGGAAAGATCATCTTCATTTAGTAGAGTTCTCTTACAATAATAGTTACCAAGCAAGTATCCAGATGGCACCGTTCGAAGCATTATAAGAAAAAAAATACAGGTTCCCTCTGGCATGGGATGATGTGGGAGAACGAAAATTGTTGGGACCGGAGATGATCATGCAGATAGTGGAGACAGTCAAGTTGATCAGAGAGCGACTTCGAGTCGCACAGGACAGACACAGACACTGGGCGGATCAACAACGTAGGCCTTTAGAGTTTGGTGTTGGTGACCAAGTATTTCTGTGGATTTCGCCTACTCGGGGTGTCATTATATTTGGAACCTGAGGAAAGCTTAGTCCGAGATTCGTTGGTCCTTTTGAGATTCTCGCTCGGATAGGCGATGTTGCATATCGGCTTGCCCTTCCTCCCTCGCAATATGGCATACATGATGTGTTTCATGTATCTCAGTTGCATGGGTATGTCACGGATCCGAGTCATGTCCTCGACTATTCGGAGTTAGTCATTGGTACCGACCTAACTTACGAGGAACAACCCATGTCTATTTTGGACCGACGAGAGAAGGTGCTCAAGAACCGGACTATTAGCCTTGTCCGTGTCGCTTGGGGCCATCACTCCCCGGAAGAGTCAACCTGGGAGCACGAGGACGAGATTAGATCTGGGTATCCGCACTTGTTCGACTCAGAAGGTATGCTTCTCCTCATGCCTTGGTAATCTGTTTACATGCTTGTTTTGTACTATTTTGAAATATATGATCAATGACTGCTAATGATAGGTTGCTTTCGTATATTGTAATTGTACCTTGCTTGCCCGGATTCCTCTATCCTTGTCTTGGCTAAAATTTCGAGGACAAAATTTTTCTAAGGAGGGTAGAGATGTCACTCCCCGGTCCCGGAATATGTATTTTAATACGAGAACTGTCTGCCTGCATTTATTTCATTTTTTACGTAGTATCTCTCTGTTCAGTTCTCATAATTATCTGGCAATTATATTTTTGTAACTTATTTTCAGCTTAAGCTTAAGTTTCGGTTTATTTTGGTTCATCATGAACCAACTTGGTTTATGATGTATATATTCCCATCCTTTTCTCTCTCTCCTCATAACTTTCATTTTACTTCTTCCACCTACCTAGGCAAGTACCAACTTGCTCAAAGAGGAGAGATTGCATTTATTTTTCTTTGATGTTTTCTTACAAATTTTTATTCGAAAAAGTTCATTCTCTTAAATCTCTACAAATTTAGATCTTGGTGTTTTCACTTTTGATGGATATGTTTATGTAGATCTAACTTTGTAAAGTATAGTTTTCTTTATGGGTTTCCATGGTTTTGATCTATCAAATTTGTTCTTTTGCAAAAACTAATTGTTCCATGTTGTAGAGAATTTCGTTCTACCCTATTTTGTCCTTTGAAAAGTTAGATTTTGACTTGTTTTGAGGAAGTTATGGCCAAAATAATATTTGGACATCTTCTATGTTTATCTGTGCTGATTCTGGCAGGAACGATGAATAGTGCCGCAGGAATGAATAGTGCCGTATGGATGAATAGTACTGCAGGAATGAATAGTGCCACATGGATGTATAATGCTACAGAAATGAATAGTGTCGCAGGAATGATTAGTACTGCATGGATGCATAGTGCCGCATGGAATGAATAGTGCCGTAGGAATGAATAGTACCGCATGGATGCATAGTGCCGCAGGAATAAATAGTGCCGCATGGAATGAATAGTGCCACATAGATGAATAGTGCCGCATGAAATGAATAGTACCGCAGAAGGCCGCATAGTACCGCAGAAGGTCGCATAGTACCGCAGAATGTTGTATAGTGCCGCAGAAGGCTGCATAGTGCCGTAGAATGCCGCATAGTGCCTATTTTGGCTATTTTATGCCATTTGTGGTCAAAATTTCTCCCAACTCCCAATACGAAAGTTGTAGATCTTTGTCTTGGCTTCAAGAATCTTCATGTCTCACTTTAACCAAAATTCATATGTGACTTTGTCACCTTGTGCACCTTTTACCTTGCACATTGCCCGCGCGCCGTTTGGGCCACTTCATGACTTGCGAGCACTTCATACCCTAAGTACGTAGTGCCTTCTTGTTCTCTTTTCTCTTGTGTCTTGGTCCTCATTCCTGATCTGACTACCTATACGTGTGTTGGATAACCCTATGTATGTACTAAGGTACAATCTATGTGAGCACCGATGTGCTATCCTATGTGCTAAGTGTTCCTACGTGATACCTGCTAGTACCTCCAAGTGTCCAGCATTTACATAGCGAATGGTCGGTAGCAATGACATGGTATGTGTTGTGTGTTGCATTACACCAAGAAGGGGGTATATACGTATGACTCCATGAGCCAGTACGGATCCCTTCTTGGGGTACTCGTACAATGTACGACATCTAGGGAGTGAACATGTGACCACGAACACACACACACACACCCCCCCCCCCCACACACATATATACCCAAACTCTAGAACTACCCAAACCTGACCACACAAGAAAGCCCACCCTTGGCAGAACACCCTATGTAGCAGCCCCATGCTTGGGCCGAATCCTACTGAGCCCTATAACTTATATTCTAAGCCACACACACACACACACACACACACATATATATATATATATATATATATATTATATATATATATATATATATATATATATATATATATATATATATATATATAAATATATATATATATAATACTACTTCATAAAATCCTTAACCCTAACTCTAATCTATCACCCTCTCCTCCATCTTGGCCGACTAAAACCCTCGCCCACTCTAATTTTTGGCAGCCCCTAGCACCACAAATCCTTCCATCACCATCTCCATCACCACAAAGCTTCTCCTATCCATCTACGACACAAATCGCTTCCATCTCTCCACTTAAACTCTATTAAACAACCAAAAAACACTATCTCCTCCATCAAATTCCATCAAAACCATCATGTCCATCATCTCAAGAGCAAGGAGGCTAGAACACATCAAAGAGGAAGCAAGGAGGAGATCATCGAGGAAGAAGAAGCGATCAAGAATCCTCTCCAACAACCTCTTGGTAGGTCTTCCAAAAAGCCTCTTCTTGATTCTTTTCTAGGGCATGACCTACCATCAAATAAATGTCGACCCCATCTTCTAAACCCATAATTTGCATTTCTTGATCATGTATGAATAATAAAAATTGATCATGACCATGTTGTAAGATTGGGAGAGAAGTTGAATCAAGAACACGCACATTGCTAGGTTTTGTGAATAGTTTGAGAGTGACGTTTTGATACTATATATATATATATATAATATCGATTTTTATTGTTTTTATTATTTATTTATGGTATTATTATGTCCAAATTTGAACCCTAACCTTGCATGCCATTAAACTAGACTCTTGAGTGTATTTTTGGCATAGTTTGACACATAAAATAGGTGCTAAAATTAATGCTTAAAAAGATACTCTTAAAAAGATACTAATTCTGATAATTTAATCATGTATAGACATGTTATTATGGGTATTTTGATAGATATAGGTCATGGCCAATAATTGGTAACATCTTGGTTAAGTTCCAAGCAAAACTAATAGGTGTAAACTAGTCGTTACCATATACTGTATCTAAAAACCCAAATCTAGAATTCAGAGGTAAAACTGAGTATAAATCATGTTTAAATTGTATTTTTTTTATGATTTTCATATGACTTATATATATGTCCTTGTATTGGGGACTTACCCTTGAATATTGGAAGCCAAAAACCCTAAAAGTAGGTCTAGGTATTCTCTAGAAGCATGTAAACTTGTGTACCGTGAACCCATGTGTCATATGTAAATTTAGAATAATAATAATCTTTATTATGTGTGAATTCTTGGAGACTTTGGTATGGAGGATTTAGTAGAGGCTTGGACTACATGCAAGTATACCTTACCAATTTGTACAGTATTTATGCATGATTAATTCATGTCGTTCTTGTTCATGTCTATTTCTTTCTTGTACTATCACATAATTTCTTGTATATGCTTCATTATATATTATTTACTTTTTTTCTTATATGCTACATGTCTTTCTTTCTCTTGTCACATATTTGATCCATGCTACACTATACTTGCTAGATTCTCATATGCTTGTATGCTTGACTTGAACTGGACTTGATTTGGTTACCTGTACTTGATTTGAGTTGACTTGACCCTTGATCGATAATATGATTGGCTACTTGACTACTCTCGACTCAAGAGTCCCTCACAGGGAAAAGATAGAGACCTACTATAAACAGGGACTCCCTCACTGGGCTACTCTCTATAGGACTGTTAGCACCTCACTGGACTGCGGTCACCATGATTTACTTGTTAGTCACGACTAGTACCACTCTTCTATATGACTTGTCATTCTTAGGTTATCTTTCATATGTTACTTGTTTCCTTCCATACATGCTATTTTCTTTTACATGTTGGCTTGTATATTATGTATCTTGCTATGTCCCTTGAGGACTTGGACTTTTTTTCAGGTTTTTAGGTATAGATGAGGTATATCCAGGTATAGACGAGATGTTCCAACAGGTTTATGGATCGGCACCAGACCACGATACTACTGTAGTTGACAACATCATCGATGCTTAGTTTATTGTAGTGGATTTGTCTTCACCCGACGTAAGTTACTTCTTGATAAACTCAAATCATAATTACATTCATTATTTATCTATTTTGATTCATTTTATCTTTATTACTGTGGATGAGATTTAGATTGCCCATGTTAGTGATAGATTACTTGGACTTGAGCCTTCAATAGACAACTTACGTATGAATCATGAGATTTTCATAGTAGGATTATCTTATGATTCATACCAGCTGGCCAAGTCATGTGTTGGTCTCATGAGTTTTGGGATTGGGGAGTGACATAGTTTTTGTGGTGGCCCGTTTCTGTTACGTTATTGTACCGAACGGGCCTGCAAATAATATTAGACTCTTAGGATCTCATTCACATGCCTTGACACATTATTGATCTCTATCTTTAACTTCAATCGATTCCTTGACTTGCATCCTACTTGAATCCTTCATCGGTTCATGGGCTTCTTTTTTCTAGAGATAATGGACTCACAAGACAGAAGCTTGACTCCAGTTGGCACTCCATAAAATGCCATTGTGACTCATGTTGATGGAACTCCATCACAACTTGGGGGCCAACCTACTTAGCAGAGTGGCCAACCACCGAGCTCATAGACAGAGGGACAGACGTCACAACTGGCACTGATGCTATAACAAGGGGTTCCTTTATCTCCACCACCTCCGTTTTTGCCGATAAAGTAGGCCCAACAACTAATTCAACAACATACCCAGCAGTGACAGGCTAAAGCACTAAGAGAGAGTATAGTGACGGCTTTAGGACAAGTAGCAACACCAACCTGTCAGCCAATGACGGGTTCTATTTCCAATTTTTGAAAGATGGCACCTCTGCCACGGAGGTGCACACTTAATTGGCTCACAAATATTGAGCATCAGTTGGAAGCTGTCGAGCCTCCTAGAGAGCGTTGGATTACAGCGGTGAGGATGTAGTTGACCGACAATACCCATTATTGGTGGAAAGACGAGGAGCAACGACTATGTTCTCACCAAGTCATATAGGAAGAGTTCTCCAAGCTCTTTAAGGAGATGTTCGTCCCAGCCGCTGCTTGCGTGGAACTTCGAGACAAGTTCCTGTACCTTAGTCAGGGTATATGACAGTAGAAGAGTACAATGCGGACTTTCTATGTTTGAGCCGTTTTGCCCTTACTTAATTCAGACTGAGGAGCAAAAAGTAAAAATTTTTTTTATAGGGACTCAGTTTCAAGATGCAACTGCTGGTAGATTGGTTGCTCATACTTCCTACTCAGCGTCCTGACATCAGCCAGACACCAGGAGCGCATAAACAAAAGGGAGGCTAAACAGAAGCGTCTGTATCCAGTGACATCATTAGCTAGAGCACCAATGGGAGGACCTGAAAGACGCCCCACCACACATCAACAACCAAGAGCCACCCCATATCAGATCCCAGAGCTTCCACTCTACCAGTTTTACAAAAAAAGAGGGCACCTTCAAAAAGATTGTCGCCAAAGATTAGGCTTATGTTTAAGTAGCTGTTCGAATTAGGGGTGAGCATTATTTGGTTTTGAACCGAAAATCGACGGAACCGAATTAGAGTTTCGGTTCACTTTTGAACCAAATCGGGTCGAGTTCGGTTACCCAAAAATCCAAAACCCTTAATCGGTTTTGGTTTTGAACTTCGATTTCGGTCCAAAACTGAAACCGAATTAGTAATCTAAATTACTACAACACCCTTAATGATATATACAAAAAATAAACCCTAAAAAGTAGCTTTCATTTCTCTCTCTTCTTTTCTTTCTCACTTCTCTCTGCTGCCGCCTCTCACTTGAGAGAATCCTATTTCTCTTTTCCCCTTTGAGAAAGATTGAGATATATAAAGCTCTCAAAGCCTCTCCTTCCTCTGTCTATATAATATTTATTCTTGAACCAAATTTCTCTCCACGCAAGAAAACATCTCCTCAAACTTTTTTAAACCCTAACCCTAACTCTCTTTGATGGCCTCCTCTTCCTTCGACGAGGAATCCTATGAAGAAGGACGCAGCTACGATGGAGGCGCCGATGAGGTCCTCTCCGTCCTCCCAACGATCCTCCCCGGCTCTCACCCGGCGCCGATCCATCTGAGTTCTTTGCGGTGCTCACAAGGCTCTACGACCTCCTCGTCTTCACCGAGTATACGGAGGACCTCCCCAGCTCTCGTTCGACGCTGACCCATTATAGATATTTCTGTATATAAATTTTGATTTTCTTTAGATGTGTCGTTCGTTAGGAAAATTGGTGACTTGTGAAGCTTTTCGGCTGCTATATCAACTTTTAGGGATTTTTTTGTTTTTAACGGAGCTTTGTATAAAAAAAATGGGTAAAATTTTTGAAAAAATTTAAATTTTTTTATGGTTTTCCATTATTTGGTTTATGAAGGAATTTTGTGCAATTTTTTTGTTATTTTCAAATTTCAATTGTTTGCTGGCGATGGAGAAGATCTCGAGGAGCATATCAAACTTTTTGCGTACCCAGTATAAAACAATGAACCGAAAAACCGAATCGATTATTTCGGTTTGGTTTAAAATCGATTTTTGTTTAATTAGGTTCGGTTTCGGTTCTATTTTTTTTAATTCGGTTTAATCGGTTTTTAAAATTTTGGTTCGATTTGAACCAAATAGAACGAATGCTCAGCGCAAGTTCGAATCAACACCAAGTTTGAGATTTCCCAGAGAGACGACACATTGCACCAGGAGGATATCCACATGGACCGCTTCCTGATCAAGCGACATAGTTTATGCTGGCCAGACAACAGTCATGAGCACCGCGACAAGGACAGACTTTTGTCGTGACTGTAGAAGATGGGATAGCGACACAAGAAGAGACTGAAGGTTACAATTTGCAGTTTTATGTTAGGAACATTGAGTAGTAAATTGATTTATGATTGATTATTACTTGCTTGAATTAGGAGGAACCGTAGGAACTGTAACGTCCAGTCGCAAAATACCTAGGACTAGGAACATAACATGCCAACCGTATAATAAATATACGTAAGCTGTAAATGCAGTATATAGATAGCCATGACTCACTAATCTCATCCACAAAATAAGGGAAATAAAGATATTATAAATCAATTATGAATTGTCATTGTACAAGTTGCTAGATGGAGACAAATTTACTACCAACATTAAAGTACAAAGAAGAAAATAACAAAATAAAGAATACAAGCAGCAAAGGATGATCCAAGAGCATATCATCTTCGACAGGAAGGAGAAGATCGTTATCTTGGCTGGAACTCCTGCGAAAAGTCAAGAAAGCACACACACACACACACACATACACACACACACACATGGAGAGATCATTATGTCCTCAAAGGGACGTAACAAGATATAGAAAAATATGCCATAATTCTGAATATAAACTTCCCAACAATAATTAGGATCATAACATGGTCCAATACTCCATCCTTAAATTAGTGTACTATCCTCCCAACCAAATAAGGACATGAGATGACACCCTAATCCACGATGAAGTATTTTTATATGCCATAAATCCGATGTAGAATCTGAATCACAACAAAGTTTAGTATTTTATCATCGAAGCAGTGAACCACACCTACAACCAAACATGGACAAGGTGTGGCATACTAGTTCGCGACAAAATATTGTTCCAAGCCATGATCAGGTATAAGTATACAAACTAAAAAGTATATATACCTAAATGGATAAGGTCGCCTAACCATTCTATGTGAATACAATTTAAGAACAAACCTCCAACGCATTGGCACTCTAGCTATATGGGATTGGCATAGTCCACTCTTTGGGCACCAGGGGCCAACGTCCGTAACGTTCCTCGAACGTCAGAGGGCATCAAATTAACAGTAGGGGCATCTCATACCGTATCTCCAGCGGAGCTTCTGTATTATGAAAGGAGAAGTGTATATATGGCCATATGCTAAGGAACTGTCCTCCCTACCCAATGCATGTTTATGTCGTATCCACAACACATATAACCTCTATTAACTGCTAGGTCAAATTAATCATGCAAATACTATTAGCAGTTAATCTTATCGTATGGTCTATACATACCGGTGGCCAGCCGGCTGCACAAGTTCGAGATCTATATGCAACTCGAGACTTCGTGGAACAAACGTGTCAAGGCCAATGAATGTAGCATAAAGAAAGGTGGTCGCTTAATTCTAGGTCAATGTGCATAAAATAAATAAAATATTGAAAACATGACTAAACAGTAAATTGCATCTACATGTGATTTAGAAGAACAACTTATATTGCAGAAAATAAATAATAAATAAATAAATTCAATTGATGAGCTAAGTAAATAAACAGTAATGGCAAGGTATCTTGCCTGGTAGTGGTGACTGGTGTGATGCGATGATCATGATGGCACATAATTGACTTCGATGTTAAAACTTCACAAGATTGCCTCCGATGATGGGACAGACTGTTGCATCGAGTCTAGAATAGTCAAATTAGCTAGGGTCGACATAAGAAAGTCCAGTTTCGTAAGAAAATATGAAATACGATTAGCCATGGTCAAGATTTGATAATCGATGAGATTGTTGTAAATAATACATAAACTATTTAAAAAACATTTATTACCCCAAAACATTTTAGATAATTACATACTTTAAAATTTTGGTAAACGTTAGGCTAGAATCATAATTTTGTCAAATAAACTTTTTAGGTAAAAATAGCTACTATTTAAAATAGATAAAATAGCTAGGGTTTCTAAACACAAGTTTGAAGGTACATATAGGGTCAAGTAAAAATATCTAATATGTATATTAAAAATAGCTAATGCTAAAAAATTGTTACTAATAATAACAAAGGTATTCATACATATATAGGCTTATAGAAAATTTTCAACCCATCTGGCCCAACCCATAATAAAATTTACAAGTAAAATCCCAGGCCCAACAAAATAAAAAAATATGTTGGATTTAAAAAAGAAGAAGTTGTTGTTCCAACTTAGAGAGAGAGAAGGAGGGTGAGGCAGAGATGAAAGGAAGAAGGGAAAATAGAGCCGGAGAGAGGAGAGATTGAGGGGGGAGAGAGAAGAAGAGAGGTCGAAGAGAGAGAGAGCTCATACCAACTCGGCTGGCAGAGCGCGGCCACGGCAGATCGGCGGCTGCGGAAGCGAAGGCGCTCGACGGATTACGATGGTCCACACGATCGGGCGCGACACTTGAGACTCCATGCGGTGGCGATGTGCAACCCAGGGCACGGCTAGCGACAGAGCAGACTAGCCGATATTGAGGATGAAGATGGGGGTTCAATGATGGCGCAGTAGCGAAGAGAGAAGTCTGCGGTGCTGTGTTCCCAAGGGTGGTGGTGATGACGGTGGTGGTTGTAGGGTTGTGGCATTATGGTGGTGACTGGGATGGTGGCCATGGAAAAGGCTAATCTGGAGCTGGGGGAGGAAGAGCGGGCAGCACACGGCAGTACGGCACCGGGATGGTAATGGCACTGGTAGTGGTGGTTGAGGTTTAGGTGGCATTTGGTGGTGGCAGAGAAAATAGGTGGTGGTGTCGGCCATGTAGAGGTAAAAAGGGTTTATTCGGTGACTGGGTGTGGAATCGCACAGTGGTGCAGGGACGGTTCACTGGTGATGGTGAGATCGGAGGGTGGTGGTGTTGGGTTAGTGATGCGATCAGGGAGGCTGTTGTGGTGTAGACAATGGCAGTGGTTTCCATACGGGGTGTTGAGAAGGAGGTCGTGGCAGCGAGGAGGTTAGGGGAGTGGTGCAGCTAGGTTAGAGTTAGGATTCTGTGGTTGAGTCATTCCAGGGATGTGTCCGACACAACAACGATGGGTCATTACGTAGGAATCGTGTCCGGGTGTGTCGGACACGACATAAAATGTAATTGTAAAATAATAAAGTAATAAAAAGACACTCGGGGTCGGACCCGATGCCGTCACAGTTGACACGGTGATGGTGGACACCGACACAGTGTACAGACACTTATGGATGGTCAAAAAATTGGCTATGGATTTATTTGGGAATTTGGAAAAAGTGCAATTGGAAAAGGAACAAGAGAGCCTCCCCTGATATAGGATATGAGCTCCTAGTTAGATAAGGAATAGTAATCCTTTAAACCCTTAATAGATAATTCTCATAATTAATTTAAATAAATTTAAAATTAATTCAATAAAATCTAATCCAAATTTGAATCGCCACAAATATTTAAACATAAATTTAAAATACCTTTTTATAATTTAAAATAATTCCAAAGAATTTTCTAAAAATTAAATTTTATAAATATATATGGATTTATTTTCATGTACATCGCTTGCAAATAGTACAAAAGAAAATATTATTTTAAATTATTAACTAGACTTATATAACAAATAAAATAGCATATATTAATAAAAATAAATTTTGGAAAATCTAATGCGACACATTTTAATATATTCAAATAATAAAATATTTACTTTATTACATTGAAACAAATTATTTACTTCTATATTTATTAAGAATCTAAAGAAAACTTTTGTATAAAAATTTACAAAGGCTTTGTATATATGTATTCATCCTCGAGATACGAATACTAGAAATGATCCAAATAAAATAAAAAAAATAAAAAGCTATAGTAAAATTTTAGGGGGTTTACATCCTAACCAACTTAAAAGAATTTTGTCCTCGAAATTAAGAAATAACTGAGGTTAGTAGGGTTGAGAAGGTAGAATGATTTTCTTAATACGAAAATACGATCAAAACATTGAGCATGGCGATGGAAACGACGTTTAATTAAAACATGCAATTAGAAAAATAAAATTAATGGATTTAGTCTAGAAGATGATCGCATACATGACATCCCAATCAGTGTCTAAATTCGATAATCTCTAACATCAAAAAGTGTAACCTCAAAATAGGTAATAACTTTCTAAATCTCAAATTATGATCCATTGAGATCCATAACTCAATATTCGAAATCTAAATTCGTGCTCATTCTCATCATAATCTTCAAAATTTGTGATTTAACAAAATCGTCAATATTGCCCCTTTCTATACTCAACTCCTTTATTAGTTTTCCCTCAAATTTTATGTTCCACAAAATTTTAAATTCCTTGAAACACATTTTCTTTTCTTCTTTATTCAATTTGATATTTATCCTCAAAATTTAAGTCTCAAAATTTTTGAACTCCTTGGAAAACTCTTTTTATCCAATTAAAATTCAATAAATCTCCATCTTCAAAATTTTATTTATTGACTTCAATTTAGTCATAGCAAAGAAACTCATCATGAAATTCATATTCGTAACCCTCATAGAAGTTTAATCCTTAAAGCATCAAGTAACCTCAAAAACTAAAAATACCCTATTTATCACCTCATGAAAATATTTCCTAACATTGCATCTACTAGTGTTCACATACATCCCAATCTTGTATATGTCTTATAATCGCAAGTCATACTATCCAACTATACCATTAACTTCTTCTATGGGCCTTTCTAATCCAGCGCCATTCTGACTGAAGGGTGTCATGATCCGATTTTCATCTCCGTACAAGGAAAACATTAAGGAACAAGATTTGTACGAGTCACGAAATAGGTTAATGAGCAAACTAATTGGGAGAAAGAAATATCAAGGATCGTGGTATGGTTTAGGTAATGAATGAGGGTTTCTAGTTAACTTACAAAATAAAAAGAATACGGGTTGACTAAATCAAGATGAGAATAAGTAGAGACTCATGGGACATGGTTCTTCGAGTGAAGGTAGTCTCCTAGATTACGGTACGATCAAGGAAATGGTTCTAATCATTCTCCAGTTTTAAATGGTTAGAATGTCATGATAATAGATCTAGGGTCGAGGGAAGGACAAGTTACTCAAGACGAGGATGTAGTCACATGGCTTGGTCGATGGCTAGCTACACTTGTGTACAACTATCATGGCCATAAGTGGTACGGCAAACTAAGAGAGATACTCAATGTCTATCTTCTCTTAAGCACGACGTTTGTCTTTTCGAAATAGGTGAAGACGAAAAATAATAAAGAGTTCAAGGGAGATTTGATTGAATGCAAATACAGGATTCAAAGGTGATCGAATAGTTCAAAAGGGAATTGTCAAGGCAGTTGCGGTTGAGATCCAATTTTAGTAGATTCCTATTCGCAAGCTCGTATTAGTATAGTTATGTAACCAATACGATATGCTCGGACCTATCTAGAGGGCAAGTATATTTGTCTAATAAGTTAAGTCAGCTATATCTCAATCCACATAGAATAGTCATATAAAGAACGAACCAAGTGCAATAAGGTTGATCAGACCGTAATACACTGATTCTGATTAAACAATGTATTAGTGGACGTTCCCAATAAAATATGTCCTGAACAAGCTTGATAAAAAAATAAGCTTGCAAAACTAGGATATAATAGCAGCATTAGTCCAGATAGTCCAAAAATATAAGTACGTAAGATGATGATAAAAGAATGCATAAATAGTTTAAGTTCCTAAAAAAACTAAGACTCGGCCGGTGTTTATGCCTCTACAATTGTCCTACTAGCTTCTTGTCTAAGGCTTTGGTCGACCAAATGGGGTATGGACCTCTTGTTAGGGTTATATACTAAAAGCATCACTTTTGTAGTGACCTTATTTTCTTAAATTTTGAATGAGAATCATATGGGCAAATGTTTGCATATTGTATTTGTTGCAAGTGTTAATACAAATGTCTGATATTCTATATTGTAGATAATATGGTGTGTGGTGTCACACAGAAGATCATATTATCAGTTTCCTATGGAGTATATAAATAGTTCACAACCTAGATGGACTTGGACAATCTATTGGAAAGGTTGTAGTATAATCTGGTATTAGTCTATCTTGACTATAGGTTTACACTAGTACACTTTGTGTGTATTGAACATGACCACTTGAGGTTGTTCTCTTTGTACTGACTACATAAGAGAACAAACACCTCTGTTATTATGGATGCTTGTGCTCTTAATCCGGATATAATAACGGACATGTATATGCAGTGTGCATTACTTTGACTCATAAAAGAGTGAGATTCATTATGGATCAACAACCTCTATGAATTGGGTAATAACATTGTATGTATGATGGGCTGTTGATTATAAATAGAATACATGTCCCGATATATCGGGTTGATGATTTCATCTTAAAGAGCTTATAAGGATTGTCATGTAAACCCTGCAGGTGGATTATATCCGATATAACAAATAAAGTTGAGCGGTACTACTTAAGGATAAAAGATGTCGAATCAATATAGTTGTCAGTAACTTAATTTGATCGACGGACATACGATATCTTAACATGGGGAGCCAAACGAGCATATAATAAAAGGAGCCCACAAATATAATTTGAGATTAGGGAGGTAGTGCAACAATAGCTCATTAGTGGACCGAGCTATTGTTAATGGGCCTGGATTGTGTGTTCGGGCTGAACACGGGATATCCAGATCCGTTAGGAGGCCTAACCCTAATTTCTCCTCATGGTCCCTGCCGTAGCCTATATATATATATATCCTCTATTCTCTGGCCGCCAGATTACTGATCAGAAATCTGAAATTTTCTCTAAATTCGTGATTCATGTAAGGAGAGAAAGAGAGGGCTGCCAAGGAGAAGAAAAGGTTGGGAGATCGTCGCCCACACGACGTCCAACTCGAGGAAGGAATACGTGCAGAAGATCTTGGGGTCGTTCGCTCGAGATTGCTAGGAATTACTTGTCTCCTTTCCGTCGCAGGTATAATTCGTGAACCCTAGTTTCCGCCTATGAAGGGTTAGAACACGTATTAGATATGTTTAACTTTCTATCGATCAATACGCACACCAAAAAAAGGGTCCTGGGAATCCCCAGTTCCATCAATTGGTATCAGAGCCACTTTGGATCTACGTATTGATTGATACGTCCATATTGTCCAATAAAACCCGTGCTGTGTAATAGTCGGTAGATGTAGATATGTTCTAACTCGGTTTTGCAGGCATCTTAGATCCAACTATTATGGTCCAACGCATATTTTTTGATTGTGTTGTTTAAACCACGGACATGTCGTGGATGTTGTTGTTGCTGTGGTTGTAATTAAAATCACGAGGGTTGATCGTGCTTATTATTTTAATTTTTCAATCTAGATTATGTGTGAACTCCTTCGGGAGGCATAGGATTGATGTAATTTTAATTATTTTTGATCAATCGTGATGGTGGTCGAACCCCGAATAGATCTGCGTATCGCCAGATTTTGGATTCGGATAGTTGAGGACGGAGCAGCAAAGATGACCATAATAGTTGGATATTATCTCTTATTTTTGTCATTTTACTTTTTCTAATTATGCATGTTTATTATTGTGTGGTTGTTTTTTTGAAAAACCAAGCCTATATTAATAATGGACAACATGGACATAATATCAACTAGTAGAAAAACCTAAATTATTAAATAACTAAGTGGGAGAGGATTTTTATTTAGTATAAATCCTATGGTCTCCATTACTGGTTTGTAGGTGATGTAATTATACTTACGTGTTGGCTTTAGTGCTTTCCTCCATATCGGATGAGTTTAATTATGGATCACCAGTACAAACTTCCTTAGGGATAATTGTAGAAAGTTACCTAGTATGTGTTCACTTCTCCATCTGTAGGAACTCATTACAAGGTAATGGACTTAGTATTAAGTAATGGTATACACTTAGATACAAATAATGGTATCCTTCCCATCAGAGTCACTGCTATTATTTGTATGACCAGAGCAAGACCAGCATATTAATTTTATTTGTCATAAAGTTATGTTGACATGATAGTAAAATTAATAAGAAAAATCTATTTGAACAAAGTTGAATTTGTATACGTCCACACTATCGTGGCATGCTAAATTCATGGTGTTCAAGGTGTTGGTGAATTTCTTATTATTGTTTTAAGGGAATCAATAGTTAGTTAATTCAAAAGGTTTTTTTTGCCCTACATAATTTTATTTATGTGATTCTCAGGATTTCAAAAATGGGTTCTTTCAGTCCACTTGTGGTGATTCTTAAAGAAAACAAAATTACTGGACCTAATTATATTGACTAGAAACGTAATTTGGATATTGTTTTGACTGCTGAGGAGTACAAATATGTACTTGTTGAGGAATGCCCACCTAAGCCTGATGCTAACTCTGATGAAGAGGTCAAAGAGGCTTATAAGAAGTGGAAAAAGGCAGATGAGATGGCGCGGTGTTACATTCTGGCATCTATGTCAAATGTACTGCAACATCAGCATCAGGCCATGGCCACAGCTTATGACATGATGTATAACCTCAAGGAACTCTTCGGACATCAGAGTAGAGCAGCTAGGCAGTTTGCTATAAAATGTTTGATGAATACAAAAATGGCTGAGGGTACACCAGTAAGAGATCATCTTCTCAAGATGATGGGTCATCCGAATGAGATGGAGATCCTTGGAGCTAAAATCGATGGGGAATCCCAGGTCGATATCATTCTCGGGACTCTGCCTAAAAGTTTTGACAATTTCTGCCTTAATTACAATATGAACAAAAGGTTGTATAGTTTGGCAGAACTTGCAAAAGAGCTACAGGATGCTGAATCTCTCTTTAGGCAGAGTGGTCATATTTTTGTTTCTGAAAAGGCTTCTACTTCTAAGCCAAAAGGCGGTAAGAAGAAGAATAACATTTAGAAACAGGTAAACTCAGCAAAGAAGGGCATGGGACCTCAAGGCATGGTGAAAAAGTCGAAAGGCAAATGTTTCAAGTGTAAAGGGTCAGGACATTGGAAGACTGATTGTCCACTTCTCAAATAAGGGAACAAAGAAGGTATATCTCATTTACTAGTAGTTGAAACATGTTTAGCGGTGTTATATACCGGCACCTGGTATGTAGATACAGGAGCCACTAATCATGTCTGTAATATATTGCAGGGGTTCCAGAAAATCAGACGGCTCAGTGATGGAGAGATATGCTTGTTCATGGGTGATGCTACAAAAGTATCGGTCGTTGCATTAGGAGATGTTACTTTATCTTTTGGTAGAAATAAGTCTTTGACATTGAGAGATTGTCTTTATGCACCTTCACTTAGAAGAAATTTAGTTTCTGTTTCTATGTTAGTTATGGATGAATATTCAGTTTAGTTTAATGACAATATTATTTTTAGAAAGAATAAACATTTTATCTGTTCTGGTGCATTGGTTGATAATTTGTATGTCATTAATCCTATTTTGCCCACAATACAACTTATGGAAATGAATAATATGTCATCTAACTTAAATAAGAGAAAAGAACCTTCTTGTATGAACCAAACATATCTTTGGCACTTGCGATTGGGGCATATTAACCTAAGAAGGATTCAAAGACTGGTTGAAGATGGACCTTTGAGTTTATTGGAAGTGGAGGCACTACCAGTCTGTGAATCCTGCTTGGAAGGTAAAATGACCAAAAGGCCTTTTACGGCAAAGGGGTATAGGGCCAAAGATGTGTTGGAATTGGTTCATTCTGATTTGTGTGGACCCATGACTATCCAAGCTAGAGGTGGCTTTGAATATTTTGTCACATTTATTGACGATTATTCAAGGTATGGATACATTTATTTGATGCGCCGTAAGTCTGAGTGCTTTGAGAAATTCAAAGAGTACAAGGTTGAAACGGAGAAACGTCATAAAAAATGTATCAAGTCATTACGATCAGATCGTGGTGGCGAGTACCTCTTTGGAGTGTTTAGGGATTATTTATCAGAGGCTGGGATTGCATCCCAGTTGACTGCACCTGGAACGCCTGTCACGACCCGTTACCCAAATTGTTGGGTCGGACCGAGCCATGTCCAGCCTACGCTTGTTAAAGCGTAGTAAGCTGTTTTAAAAATAGACAATAAAGGATCTAAGCTGCTAACAGTTCTAAAATCGTATTTAAAGTTCATCACAACACAGCATCTATAAGCGAAGGTAACATAAGCACAGACTTAATAATACACTTCCAAGTATCTAACTGGAGACAAAGTCCAGTATCCAAATATAAGTACAGACCAAAATCTAAGTGTCAAAACACAAGAAAGATAACTAAGCAAGGTTCCCCGCTGGGGCCTCTTCTGGAGCTAAGGCCAGGTCCTCAAAATCAGTGTCATAATATGTAACACATAGCATTTTCTCCTCGGAAAGTAAATCTACGACGTTATCCTTTCAGGACGGGAGCAAGTACAACCTCTACAACTAAAGTACTGAATATATAATGAAAGAGATGTACAATAAGAAACATGGTGTGATAAGTCTATAAAACAGGAAATACTAAAAACATGGCCTCATGGTACAACTGGGATCATGGTATGACTGGAATCACCGTATCATAGTAACATAGGGAACATGGCATATCTGGAATCATGGTATAACTCATAATCTATCATGGCAAGGATACATATGTCATAGAGACAGATATGTATATATATGTTTAAAACTATACCAGGTACATGATCGGTCAATAGATGTATAATGTGCTGGGGGCACATAATAAAATGTACTTCCGTACAAGTGTAAAGGCGATAGATGTACATACGTACAAATACAGCTTTGAGATAAAGGCCTGCGGTAAGGTATGCATATAAAATGCAACCTCGCTCGCTACTATGAGGGGGGCATGATCACATACTCAACTGTCAGTTTCCCCATAACCCATATATATAACATGTGGGAGATACGAGAACGATATAGAATATGTGAGAGATACTGGGATCGGTATAAAGCACGGTAGGTACTGATATCAGTATAAAGCATAGTAAAACATGTACTGAGAACCATTTAGATGCATGTGAAGATATAAGAACTGTCCTAAGCATGGCAGGTACTGTAAGTAATACAACATGTGAAGATTTAACTTGCTACCTCAAAGATCAGTATTTTAACAGTGTTAATACATGTTCTAGCATTAAAAGACAGTAAATGAGTTTGTAGATGTACTTGCCTCAAAAAAATAAGAATACTAGTACGAAGATATAGATATTCGGTGTCCTATCAATAATGATATACAAACTCAGTTCTATGCTATGTTCAATATTACAATAGTGGTGTGACACGACTCCTGACTGGATACTAGCCAAGTGGAGACCTAGCATAAAAGTCTAATATGGAGTGCCACTATATCTAAACTAACTTCCTAGGGTCTTTACACTAGTGCTGGGTGAGGTCTAATACTATAATAACTCAAAACAACACAAAACTTGCAAGTCGTAACTACTCAATAAATAAATCAAACTGTACACTGAGTTCCAACAATTTTTGAGATAGACAAAAAGCTTAAATATACATAAAATAAAGTACCAAAATGATCCTTGTTAATTATAGAAATATATACTGATTTTTTTGGAATTTATAATCCTTCATAAATATTTATTAAAAATCAGCAAACATAAATATACTGAAAATGAGTTATGTTTTCCTATTTTTATAAAATACCAAAAGCACTTAATAAATGCTAGAAAAATTATAATAAATTAGCTAAATTAACATAGTATTTAAATACAATTTTTTCCAGATTTTTACAGAAATTAAAATATATATAAAAATTTAAAAACAGAAAGTAACAATTTCTAAAAAAATAATTAATTACAAATTTAGTATAATACATAAGCAAAATCTACAGATGTTTTCTGATGATAAAATAAATATCACCAACGTGTCCAGAATGGTCAAATTAGCTAGGATAGCCTACCTATAAGTCCAATTTAGACACAGGGGCAAAACGATAATTTTGGGCCAAAATGATGTCCGCCGTTGGACACACTTTGCACCAAAAAGCGTGTCAGGATAGAAGTCTACAAAACCTAGAAAATTATGTCCACAAATCCAGAATGATGATACGAACCCAACGGTATGTCCAAAATGGAATTCCGATGTGCCGATCTCAAAATAACACGTTGACGCGGACACTTGGTATCCGGTTTGCACCGAAATGCGTGCCGGAGCAAATGTCTTCAAAACTCAGCAAATTATATGTCAACGTATCCAGAATGACGATACGAACTCAACGGTATATCCGGAATTGGATTCCGATGAGCCGATCTCAAAGTGACCTGTTGACTCAAAAAGTGGGACCCATTTTGCACCGAAATGCGTGCTAGGGCTCACGTTCTCCAAATCAAGCAAATTTTATATGGAAATATGCCAGAACGATGCCACAAGTCTACTGGTGCTGTCAGAAATTGAATCCGGAGTCCCGGGTTCAAAAATAGAATTTAACAAGTGCAAATTAAAGAATTCGGACGGCCAACTTTGGCGTCGAATTCGACCAACCGAACGTGCTTAAATAAAATGAAACCTAAAGGAGAAAGGAAGAGGGTTATACCAACTGCGTACAGGAACTGGTAGCGCACCAACCGAAGCTGTGATGAGGAAGATACGAACCCGCGAAGTTGGCGTCACAAAATTGTCCAAAAATAGTTCAATTTAAAACGTCAACTTGGTGGCCAGTTTTGAGGTATCAAACGAAGAAATTAACGGACAAAAATTGAGGAGAGTAAAGATGGATATACCGAGATTGCTACGGAGTAAGGAGTTCGCCGATCCAACGGTCGGATTGACCAAAAAATTCGTGCGAAGTCGCTGTCCCGATACCTAAATTCTGAAGTTGAAATCGCGCGTCACGGCGGGATTTTGACGTAAATGCACGAATCGCGTATTTGGCTCATCGGGAAAGGTGGCGGTGGACTCGGGGTGTTCGCCGGAGGCTCACGCCCGAAGGAGGGCCGGCCACAGCGGCCGTGCGGCGGCACGGCGGCGTACAACGGCGGCCCGTGCGCACGTGCACGTGCGCGCCGCTGCTGCTGCTGCAGTTGCAGCTGCTGCGTGCTGCTGGTGGCGGTGTGACGGCGTACGGTGGCACATCGCCAGGGCATTGTGGGAGGGGGGGTGGCTGTGCGGTGGTGGTGTTGGAGTGGAGGTGGTGGTGCATGGTGGTGGAGATGGAGTTGATGATGGTGTTGATGGTGATGTTAATGGTGGTGATGATGATGGTATAGGAGGAGGAGAGGAAGGAGAGGGTGGTGGAGTTCACAGTGGTGGTGGTGGTGGTCGGCAGCCATGGAAGGGGGGTGGTGGAGTTTGGGGTGTGTGTGTTTGTTGAGAGAGAGAGAGAGAAATTTGTGGTTGTGTGTATATAAAGAGAGTGAGAGTGAGAGAGTTGATATTTAAAAAGAGAGAGAGAGAGAGAGATGAAGTCGGCCAAAGGGGAGGGAGAGTGCTGTGAGGTGGAGGGGGTGTAGGTGTGTTTGTGTGAGTGTTTTAAGGAGGAGAGAGAAAGGGAGATATTTATATATATATATGTATATATATAAATATGTGGGATATTTAAAAAGTAGAGAGAGAAGATATTTTTAAAATAGGAAAAAGAAGAAATATTGTGTGGGGTATTTGGGCAGTCATGGAAGAACAATATGGAGCTTGGGTTCGGGTTTGGTCGAGCCGGGTCGGGTCAAAATCGAACTGGATGCAATAATTAAATTAAAAATGGGGATTTATAATCATGGGTAAATAAATAATATACGGGGACTCCAATAAATGGGACACAAGCGTCATGTGGGTAGTAGGCTTCATATGGGCCACGTTCATACTTTGGGTCGACTAGGTTGGATCGATGTCGGGTCCCGAAATTAAATTGGAAAATAAATTAGGTTTTACGGTAGATAATTAATCGGCCTAAATTGACCCGAAAATTGTGCAAAGAAAATGAAGCACAAAATAGAGTGTCTGAGTGGGACACGAAGGTCATGGGTGAAGAGCGTCTCGAGTAGATCATTCATAAGAAGTTGGTTCTGAGAAAACAACTGGTCTGGTGCTCCTTAATTAAAAGTCACGGTAACGTGCAAACGATGATCAAAGATAAAAGTGGGAATAATTATTCAACGATTAATTGGTCTAAGTTGACCCGAAGTTGCGCGATACAAAAAAAGCATAAGGGAACGAATTCAAGTGGGACATGATATATCAAAATGAAGATAATCTTGTCTACTTCAAACTCGTGAAGAGAGTTTACAGAGATTGGTATCCCTGACGCTCCAGAAGTCAAAGTCATGGAAAGGTATATTAATGATCAAAAATAATTAAATAATAAAACACTTATCAAAAATAATTTATTTAGAAAATTAAAAATAAACCCTGAAATTCAGGGGGCTTACATCCTACCCACCTTACAAAAATTTCGTCTTCGAAATTAAAAATCATCCAATAGGTCAAACTATAACATTTAGCTGCTCTGGCTACGATACTCAATCTGCTACGCTTGTGATCATCCATGTTGTTCTCGCTACATGTATTTTGGTTCAGGTTCAACAAAGTCCTTCTATCATAAACTATGTCATATATCCTTTAGAATCTTTCATACTAACATGGAACCTTATCGTATACCCTAAAATATAGGTCATTCTCTGGGCATGTCTATAAGCCTAAAATGCTTAATCATCAACCGTATTTTCAACCTCAATCGTAAATACTGGATTTCCTTATCGTATCCTAAGTATCCATATTCTATCATTCCACAGTTCCTTAGCATCATTTGTCGTCAATCCTTTCCTACAGTTTTTTCTTGAAATCATACGTTCAATTCTTATCCTTGGCGTAGAGCTTTCTTCTATTTACTCAACAAGTCCTCCGAATATAAATCCTCGATTTCAAACTCCCGATTTATTAATTACCACTGTACATATGTCTTTGCCTCGTTCCTTATCTTTTTAACTGATATCTTTTCGATCTTGTATGCAATATTATATCCCATTCTAACTTATTCTATACAATTTCACATGTCGATCTACCCTCTAATCACATGTAATTAGCTATAGGTAACCAACCAAAATTCTACAAATGCTAAATCCTCAAACTGCTAAGCACAAGATTCTAATCCTCAATCTATAGCCACATAAATATAATATCTCATTATTCTATCTTAGATACCCTATCATTAAGTCATACTATTAATACAATCGTTCTTAATGGTTTCCAAGTCTGCTACAGTCAGTCACCCATACTTGTCTTATAAGCTTAATCTAACCAATCCCTAGGAAAAGTACTTATCACAACCATACAATACATTTATAGTTATACTACAAAATCAATTAACAATGTATGGCTATTTCGGTCATCTATCAAGTAAAAGGTAACAAGGCCTAAGACTGGGTCAAGCAATCCATAACAGTGTCCAAACAATTTAAAGGGTCAAGCAAGACAGAAAAGTTTATTGGAATACCTCCAAGAATGGTGTGAAGACAACGGGATACATAACGAGAAGAATTACCCAAGAGGTTAACGAAGAAGAGTTTAGTCAAGTCATGGGAAAGATGGAACACAAAAATAATTATGTCCAAAAGATAACGCAAAAGCAATCCTATTGGAGAGTCCTAGAGAACCTGTAATCCTAGTTGTAGATGTAGATAGAACAGCGTTAATCAAGACGGGGAAGAATGATAATAATAAGAATTTATTCTTGCTCAATCGGTCATAACGAAGTGAACCAAGCTGAGATATGATCTGATAACCATACACGTCTTCCTGAAATCATGTTGCCAGAATTTTTGCCACACCAGTAAGCTTATATGCAATAAACGAGGGAGTCCATAACTAAGGCATACACCCTATAGTCATATCATCTAGATTCCTTACCACGCCAACCGGTATGGCTGCAAGAAAATCTAAATTCTATAAATATGATAGTATATCCAAAATTAGGCTCTATGTTTTTGTCATACCAGCTAATATGGCTGCGATAAATTCTAAACTCCATAACTAAAGCAGACGTTTATCTTATCAGGATATATAATAATTTAATCCACAAAATTTAACACGATGCAAGATTCAAAGTCAACAACAAAATTAGAAATTAAATTCAACAACGAATTTAGAGGAGAGCAAATAAAACAGGTAAAAACAGATTTCGAGATAAGATTAGAGTATGATCCTCAGGGGTCATCCCAAGGGTACTATCCTGGTCAAAATTATAACCCACTAAATTTCAAGCAAGAGACTAAATACAGTTAAAGGTCCTATGCTGTGATGAGTTTTCCTATGTTGCAATCCTAGATATCCTCTAGGTGTTCTAAATGTTTATACCTAGTGTTAACAAGTTGTCCTAGATCCTGATTGCAGGCATGCTTGGTACAATAACGTAACCAAACAACTTAAGTCTGGACCTGCATAGGCCGCTAAAAAAATATGTTACGACCCGTTACCCAAATTGTTGGGCCGGACCGAGCCATGTCCAGCCTACGCTTGTTAAAGCGTAGTAAGCTGTTCTAAGAATAGACAATAAAGGATCTAAGCTGCTAACAGTTCTATAATCATATTTAAAGTTCATCACAATACAGCATCTATAAGCGAAGGTAACATAAGCACAGACTTAATAATACACTTCCAAGTATCTAACTGGAGACAAAGTCCAGTATCAAAATATAAGTACAGACCAAAATCTAAGTCTCAAAACACAAGAAAGATAACTAAGCAAGGTTCCCCGCTGGGGCCTCTTCTGGAGCTAAGGCTAGGTCCTCAAAATCAGTGTCATAATATGTAACACATAGCATTTCCTCCTCGAAAAGTAAACCTACAACGTTATCCTGTCAGGACGGGAGCAAGTACAACCTCTATAACTAAAGTACTGAATATATAATGAAAGAGATGTACAACAAGAAACATGGTGTGATAAGTCTATAAAATAGGAAATACTGGAAACATGGCCTCATGGGACAACTGGGATCATGGTATGACTGGAATCACCGTATCATAGTAACATAGGGAACATGACATATCTGGAATCATGGTATAACTCATAATCTATCATGGCAAGGATACATATGTCATAGAGACAGATGTATATGTAATGTTTAAAACTGTAGCAGGTACGTGATCGGTCAATAGATGTACAATGTGCTGGAGGCACATAATGAAATGTACTTCCGTACAAATGTAAAGGCGATAGATGTACATACGTACAAATACAGCTTTGAGATAAAGGCTTGCAGCAAGGTATGCATATAAAATACGACCTCGCTCGCTACTATGAGGGGGGCATGATCACGTACTCAACTGTCAGTTTCCCCATAACCTATATATATAACATGTGAGAGATACGAGAACGATATAGAACATGTGAGAGATACTGGGATCGGTATAAAGTACGGTAGGTACTGATAGCAGTATAAAGCATAGTGAAACATGTACTGAGAACCAGTAAGATGCATGTTAAGATATAAGAACTGTCCTAAGCATGGCAGGTACTGTAAGTAATACAACATGTGAAGATTTAACTTGCTACCTCAAAGATCAGTATTTTAACAGGGTTAATACATGTTCTAGCATTAAAAGACAGTAAATGAGTTTGTAGATGTACTTGCCTCGAGAAAAGCAAAAATACTAGTATGAAGATATAGATGTCCGGTTTCCTGTCAATAATGATATACAAACTCAGTTCTAAGCTATGTTCAATATTACACTAGTGGTGTGACACGACTCATGACTGGATACTAGCCAAGTGGGGACCTAGCATAAAAGTCTAATATAGAGTGCTACTATATCCAAACTAACTTCCTAGGGTCTTTACACTAGTGCGGGGTGAGATCCAATACTATAATAACTCAAAACAACACAAAACTTGCAAGTCGTAACTACTCAATAAATAAATCAAACTGTACACTGAGTTCTAACAATTTTTGAGATAGACAAAAAACTTAAATATACATAAAATAAAGTATCAAAATGATCCTTGTTAGATAAAGAAATTTATACTAATTTTTCTAAAATTTATAATCCTTCATAAATATTTATTAAAAATCAGCAAACATAAATATACTGAAAATGAGTTCTGTTTTCCTATTTTTATAAAATACCAAAAGCACTTAATAAATGCTAGAAAAATTATAATAAATTAGCTAAATTAACATAGTATTTAAATACAATTTTTTCCAGATTTTTATAGAAATTAAAATATATATAAAAATTCAAAAACAGAAAGTAACAATTTCTGGAAAAATAATTAATTACAAATTAAGTATAATACATAAGCAAAATCTACAGATGTTGTCGGATGATAAAATAAATATCACCAACATATCCAGAATGGTCAAATTAGCTAGGATAGCCTACCCATAAGTCCAATTTAGACACAGGCGCAAAACGGTAATTTCGGGCCAAAATGATGTCTGCCGTCGGACACACTTTGCACCAAAAAGTGTGTCGGGATAGAAGTCTACAAAACCTAGCAAATTATATGTCTACGAATCCAGAATGATGATACGAACCCAACGGTATGTCCAAAATGGAATTCCGATGTGCCGATCTCAAATTGACACGTTGACGTAGACACTTGGTATCCGATTTGCACCGAAATGCGTACCACAGCAAATGTCTTCAAAACTCAGCAAATTATATGTCAACGAGTCCAGAATGATGATACGAACTCAACGGTATATCCAGAATTGGATTCCGATGAACCGATCTCAAAGTGACCCATTGAATCAAAAAGTGGGACCCGCTTTGCACCGAAATGCGTGCCAGGGCCCACGTTCTCCAAATCAAGCAAATTTTACATGAAAATATGCCAGAACGATGTTACGAGTCTACTGGTGGTGTCAGAAATTGAATCCGGAGTCCCGGGTTCAAAAATAGAATTTAACAAGTGCAAACTAAAGAATTCGGACGGCCAACTTTGGCGTCGAATTCGACCAACCGAACGTGCTTAAAATGAAATGAAACCTAAAGTAGGCAGGGAGAGGGTTATACCAGCTGCGCACAAGAACTGGTAGCGCACCAACCGGAGCTGCGACGACGAAGATACGAATCCGTAAAGTTGGCGTCACGAAACTGTCCAAAAACAGTTCAATTTAAAACGTCAACTTGGTGGCCAGTTTTGAGGTATCAAACGACGAAATTAACGAACAAAAATTGAGGAGAGTGAAGATGGATATACCGAGATTATGACGGAGCAAGGAGTTCACCGATCCAACGGGCGAATTGACCAAAAAATCTGTACGAAGTCGCTGTCCCGAGACGCAAATTCTGAAGTTGAAATCGCGCGTCACGGCGAGATTTCGACGTAAATGCACGAATCGCCTATTTGGCTCGTCAGGAAAGGTGGCCGTGGACTCGGGGTGTTCGCCGGAGGCTCACGCCTGAGGGGGGGCCAGCCACAGCGGCCGTGCGGCGGCACGACGGCACACAACGGCGGCCCGTGCGCACGCACGTGTGCACCGCTGCTGCTGCTGCAGTTGCAGCTGCTGCGCACTGCTGGTGGCGGTACGGCGGCGTGCAGCCGCACATCGTCGGGGCACGGCGGGGGGCGGGAGGGTGGCTGTGCGGTGGTGTGTTGGAGTGGAGGTGGTGGTGCATGGTGGTGGAGATGGAGTTGATGATGGTGTTGATGGTGATATTAATGGTAGTGATGATGATGGTGTAGGAGGAGGAGAGGGAGGAGAGGGTGGTGGAGTTCACAGTGGTGGTAGTGGTGGTTGGCAGCCATAGGAGGGGGTGGTGGAGTTTGGGGTGTGTGTGTTTGTTGAGAGAGAGAGAGAGAAATTTGTGTGTGTGTGTATATAAAGAGAGTGAGAGTAAGAGAGTTGATATTTAAATAGAGAGAGAGAGAGAGAGAGAGAGAGATGAAGTCGGCCAAAAGGGGGGAGAGTGCTGTGAGGTGGAGGGGGTGTAGGTGTGTTTGTGTGAGTGTTTTAAGGAGGAGAGAGAAAGGGAGATATTTATATATATATGTATATATATAAATATGTGGGATATTTGAAAAGTAGAGAGAGAAGATATTTTCAAAATAGGAAAAAGAAGAAATATTATGTGGGGTATTTGGGCAGTCATGGGAGAACAATATGGAGCTTGGGTTCGGGTTTGGTCGAGACGGGTCGGGTCAAAATCGAACCGGGTGCAATAATTGAATAAAAATCGAGATTTATAATCATGGGTAAATAAATAATATACGGGGACTCCAATAAATGGGACACAAGCGTCATATGGGTAGTAGGCTTCATATGGGCCACGTCCATACTTTGGGTCGACTAGGTTGGATCGATGTCGGGTCCTGAAATTAAATTGGAAAATAAATCAGGTTTTACGGTAGATAATTAATCGGCCTAAATTGACCCAAAAATTATGCGAAGAAAATGAAGCACAAAATGGAGTGTCTGAGTGGGACACGAAGGTCATGGGTAAAGAGCGTCTTGAGTAGATCATTCATGGGAAGTTGGTTCTGAGAAAACGACTAGTCTGGTACTTCTTAATTAAAAGTCACGGTAACGTGCAAACGATGATCAAAGATAAAAGTGGGCATAATTATTCAACGATTAATTGGTCTAAGTTGACCCGAAGTTGCACGATACAAAAAGAGCACAAGGGAACGAATTCAAGTGGGATATGATATATCAAAATGAAGATAATCTTGTCTACTTCAAAACTCGTGAAGAGAGTTTACAGAGATTGGTATCCCTGACGCTCCAGAAGTCAAAGTCATGGAAAGGTACATTAATGATAAAAAACAATTAAATAATAAAACACTTATCGAAAATAATTTATTTAGAAAATTAAAAATAAACCCTGAAATTCAGGGGGCTTACAACGCCCCAACAGAATGGTGTAGCCGAAAGAAGGAATAGAACTCTTATGGAGATGGTTAGATCAATGATGAGTTATTCGGATTTGCCAGATTCGTTTTGGGGATATGCCTTAGAGACTGTAGCTTATATTTTGAACTTGGTTCCTTCTAAGTCAGTACCTCTTACTTCCACAGAGCTGTGGATTGGGCGTAAGCCTAGTCTGAAACATGTTCGCATTTGGGGTAGTCCAGCACATGTGCTGAATGGAAAAACAGATAAGTTGGAATCTCATACAGAAGTACGCTTGTTTGTAGGCTATCCAAGAAGAACGAAAGGAGATTTATTTTATAGTCCTAAGGATCAGAAGGTTATTGTTAGCACCAATGCCCGATTCTTAGAGGAAGACTATGTGATGAACCATAAACCCACAAGTAGAGTTGTTCTAGAAGAACTGAGACGTGAGACACCAAGTACTTCAGTACCAACAGTACAAGAGGATGAACCACAAATAACTGTACAACGTGTCACAAATGTTACACCACAACCGATAGTGCCTCGTCGTAGTGGGAGGGTTGTGATACAACCTGATAGATATATGTTCTTGGGAGAGTCATCGGACTTCATCCCAGCGGAACAAGATTATAATCCCTGTACCTACAATGAAGCACTCCAAGATAAAGATGTAGAGTCTTGGCAAAAAGCAAAGATATCTGAAATAGAATCTATAGATTCTAATCAGGTCTGGGAACTTGTAGAACCACCCATTGGTGTAAAAGCCATTGGATGCAAGTGGGTCTATAAAAAAAAAGAGGATCAGACGGTAAGGTTGAAACTTTTAAAGCTCGGCTTGTAGCAAATGGTTTTACTCAAAGAGAGGGTATCGATTATGAGAAAACCTTTTTCTTCTGTAGCCATGCTTAAGTCTATTCGAATTCTTTTATCTATTGCAGCTCATCTCGATTATAAGATTTGGCAAATGGATGTCAAGACAGCTTTCCTTAATGGAAGTCTTGAGGAAGACATCTATATGAAGCAACCAGACGGGTTCATTGAAAAGGGCTAGGAGCATCTTGTTTGTAAGCTCAAGAAGTCCATTTATGGACTTAAGCAAGCTTCCAGATCTTGGAACATATGTTTTGATCAGGTGATAAAATCCTATAGATTTGATCAATATCAGGATGAATCATGTGTATACAGAAAGTGTGACAAAAACGTGGTGGTGTTCCTAGTACTTTATGTGGATGACATCTTGCTCATTGAAAACAATGTGAAGGTATTATCTGATGTAAGGGTATGGTTATCCAAACAGTTTGATATGAAGGACTTGGAAGAAGTAGGTCACATCCTTGGGATCAAAGTTCTACGAGATCGCAAGAAAAGGATATTGGGCTTATCCCAAGCTTCCTATATCGATACTGTACTAACTTGTTTTAGTATGCAAAATTCTAAGAAAGGTTTCTTATCTTTTAGACATAGAATTGCTCTATCAAAGGAGCAGTGTCCGAGGACACCTAAAGAGGTAGAGAACATGAAGGCAGTTCCTTATGCTTCAGCAGTAGGAAGCTTAATATATGCAATGCTATGTACGAGACCAGACATCTGCTTTGCCGTAGGCATGGTCAGCAGATATCAGTCTAACCCAGGATAAGAGCACTGGACTGCCGTAAAGCATATTTTGAAGTACCTAAAAAGGACTAAAGAGTATATGCTAGTTTACTAGGCAGATAGTTTAGTTCCCTTGGGGTATACAAACTCAGATTTTCAGTCAGATAGGGATTCCAGGAAATCTACCTCAGGTTATGTGTTTACTTTGGGAGGTAGAGCCATTGTATGGAGAAGTATCAAGCAAAAATGTATTGCTGATTCCACCATGGAAGCCGAGTATGTGGCAGCTTCTGAGGCAGCCAAAGAAGCGGTTTGGCTCAGAAACTTTCTGTTAGACTTGGATGTGGTACCTAGTTTGCCTAAGTCTATTACACTTTATTGTGATAATAGTGGTGCAGTTGCAAACTCGAAGGAACCACGAGCCCATAAAACAGGCAAACACATTGAGCGCAAGTACCACCTGATACGAGATTTCGTAAAGAAAGAAAAGTTGCTGTGATCAAGATAGCATCAGTAGACAACCTAGCTGATCCCTTTACAAAGAGCTTACCAGCTAAGGCTTTTGACAGTCATATTGAGGGAATGGGAGTCAGATGTGTAGCAGCATGGCTTTAAGTATAAGTGGGAGAGTTGTAACAGTATACTGAAAAGCAATACTTTGAGTATAAGTGGGAGATTGTTAGGGTTATATACTAAAAGCATCACTTTTGTAGTAACCTTATTTCCTTAAATTTTGAATGAGAATCATATGGGCAAATATTTACATATTGTATTTGTTGCAAGTGTTAATGCAAATGTCTGATATTCTATATTGTAGATAATATGGTGTGTGGTGTCACACAGAAGATCATATTATTAGTTTCCTATGGAGTATATAAATAGTTCACAACCTAGATGGACTTGGATAATCTATTAGAAAGGTTGTAGTGTAATCTGGTATTAGTCTATCTTGCCTATAGGTTTACACTAGTACACTTTGTTTGTATTGAACAGGACCACTTGAGGTTGTTCTCTTTGTACTGACTACATAAGAGAACAAACACCTCTGTTATTATGGATGCTTGTGCTCTTAATCCGGATATAATAATGGACATGTATATGCAGTGCGCATTACTTTGACTCATAAAAGAGTGAGATTCATTATGGATCAACAACCTCTATGAATTGGGTAATAACATTGTATGTATGATGGGCTGTTGATTATAAATGGAATCTATGTCCCGATATATCGGGTTGATGATGTCCTCTTAAGGAGCTCATAAGGATTGTCATGTAAACTCTGCAGGAGGATTATATCCGACATGACAAATAAAGTTGAGCAGTACTACTTAAGGATAAAAGATGTCGAATCAATATAGTTGTCAGTAACTTAATTTGATCGACGGATATACGATATCTTAACATGGGGAGCCAAACGAGCATATAATAAAAGGAGCCCACAAACATAATTTAGGATTAGGGAGGTAGTGCAACAATAGCTCATTAGTGGACCGAGCTATTGTTAATGGGCCTGGATTGTGTGTTCGGGCTGAACACGGGATATCCAGATCCGTTAGGAGGCCTAACCCTAATTTCTCCTCATGGTCCCTGCCGTAGCCTATATATATATCCTCTATTCTCTGGCCGCCAGATTACTGATCAGAAATATAAAATTTTCTCTAAATTCGTGATTCACATAAGGAGAGAAAGAGAGGGCTGCAAAGGAGAAGAAAAGGTTGGAAGATCGTCGCCCACACGACGTCCAACTCGAGGAAGGAATACGTGCAGAAGATCTTGGGGTCGTCCGCTCGAGATTGCCAGGAATTACTTGTCTCTTTTTCGTCGCAAGTATAATTCGTGAACCCTAGTTTCCGCCTATGAAGGGTTAGAACACGTATTAGATCTGTTTAACTTTCTATCGATCAATACGCACACCAAAGGAAGGGTCCTGGGAATCCCCAGTTCCATTACCTCTAAAACTCTATAGTCTAAGTAAACCTATCTTCCTACACTAGCATATATTCAGTGCCACTTAATTATACTTCATTAATGGGTCATAAGGACAAAGGTATGCTACCCAACTTACAAGAGTTCATTTAATATTGTAATTGAACAATGGAACATATATACCTAGTACGAGTCATTTTTCTAACCTCTATTAAGCACGAGAAATAAGATTCACGGTAGAAAGGAATCAAGCAAGATAAAAATTAAGGCAGTCAAACGAAAGTTCAAAATGGAATCAAGGAAGGAGATCAGGTATATGGATGAGAAGTCTTTAATCTTATATGCAGGCTAATAATGTTAACAAACAATTTATTCGTTAACCTACTTGGGCCACCACAAAAACATGTAATGCCCAGTCCTAAAATACATAGGACTAGGAACATAACATGCCAGCCGTATAATAAATATACATAAGCTGTAAATACAGTATATAGATAGCCGTGACTCACTAATCTCATCCATAAAATAAAGAGAAAAAAGATATTATAAATCAATTATGAATTGTTATTGTATAAGTTGCTGGATGGAGATAAATCCACTAGCAACATTAAACTAGAAGGAAGGAAATAGTGAAATAAAGAATATAAGCAGCAAAGGATGATCCAAGAGCATGTCATCTTCGATAGGAAGGAGAATATCACAATCTTGGCTATAACTCCTACGACAAGTCAAAAAAAATACACACAGGTGAAGAGATCACTGTTTGCCATTAAAAAAATCAAAGACAGGTAAAATTGAATATAAACTCGCTTGTACAAAGAAAAGCCTAGAAAAAAATCCTAGAAAATAATCTAGGTACAATTATTTAGTTTTGATTCTGGAAGGGTGACAGTGGAGGCTCAGAAAAGTGTTATCAACTCTACCTTACTCCGTGGACTATCTGACGAAGTCTTTAGCTCTTGAAGAAATTGCTTTTCGAAGGTTGCCAGCCTTTTGTTGGAGTGTGGCACCCTGCTATTTATAGTATTATGTATGTTGAGCCGTATAGCACGTGAAGATCTGAACCTTGGCCGCCATTTGTCGATTTGTCGGGATTTTGTTACAGTAAATTTGGGTAGTTAAGACTTGGTCCTCCTGCCACGTGTCCTGTCGCAGGAATTTTGAGCCACATAATTCTCTCGATTTTCGACCATGTGGAGCCGTATGAGACTCATATAGCTTAAGGATTTAAGCCGTATAGATTCTATATTTTGGTCGCATAAAGCTCATGCGGCTTGGGTCACAGTCACCCTTGGCTGCATGAAGTTCGGAGATTTTGGGGCTGCATATGTTTGAGCCTCATAAGGTTCATGCGGCTTAGGTGACACTCCTTCTGGCCGTATGAAAGTGTATAAACCTTGCTTTTGGTGACGTCTCACGTCTTATCTTTTTGTCAAAGTGTCAGAGCTGTCATTTTTGTCAGTTTTGACAGATCTTGTCAGCTTTATCAGGTGAACTGATCCTCTTGGCTGTATATCTTTCTTCTACGGCTGGTTGTCGACGGTCCGCATAAGGCATTGAATCTCATCATGCAACTTTCCTTTATGCGGACCTTTATGGCCCAAAGTACATATGCGGCAATTTATAATCCGCATGAACCCCATATTTTCCATGCTTCTAGAAGACCCCCTTCAAAGTTTTCAAATTGCAAATTTGAAATACTTTGAATAAGAAGCATGGAAATATGTCAAGCCGCAGGGAGACTTCCAGTCGCAGGGAATTTTTGAGCCGCAGAGAGATCTCGAACCACAGGGAAATCTTGAGCCGCAGGGAGACCCCATCATACTGCCAGATGTCACTGCTGTATTTAATTTTCTTGATTTAATTTTGGATTTTGGGTTCTCTTTTTGAGATAAAGTCGACGGTTACTAGGGATAAAATTCCCAAATGTCATTATTATCTTTAATGATATCAAGAATCGAAGGGGCGCTCTTCAAGATAAAGTCGACGGTTATTTAGGGATCAAGTCCCCAAACGTCGTTATTATCTTAAATGATCTCGAGAACCGAAGAGGAACTTTTCATCAACTCTATAAATAGGGGTCATTCGGGGAGAGATTTTCCTCTTTCACCTTCTTCTCCTTCGACTTTATCATACTTTCTGCTATGGCTCCAAAGGCTTCCAAGTCGACTGGTGCGGCGGCCAAAGAGAGGGGACTTGCCTCTCCGTCGAGAGCGGCAGATGCTTCTTCCATTCATCCCGACGTGCAACCCCCTCTCAAGAGTAAGGACGGTAGGAAGACGACGACTAGAATTTTGAATGGCCATGTCGCATATTTCATACGCGGGCCTGTCATATTCTGCCTCTGTGCTTTAAGCCTGGTCGATGTAGGCCCTATCTTATTTGGACCGCATGTGTTCTGTATGATAGGGCCGCATGGGCTGGGCCGCATAACCGCTGCTCATTTCGAACTTGAACCGCATAAGTGTCTCAAGATTGATCCGCATGAACACTTCATGACTGAGCCGCATAAGTGCCTCATGATTGATCCGTATGAACACTTTGTGACTTAGCCGCATAAGTGCCTCATGATTGAGCCGCATTAGCACTTTATGATCGGGCCGCATGAATACTGTATGACTGGGCCGCATAATAGCCTCATACGGAGCCGCATGAGCACCTTATGACTGGATCTCATGAGTATTTAATGACTGGGCCTCGTAAATGCCTCATAATCGAGTCGCATGAACACTTCATGATTGAGCCGCATGAGTGCTTCATGACTTGAGCTGCATGAGTACTTCATGAAGCCGGCCTCATGACTTTGGGCCGCATGAGTTCTGTTTTGGCTAGGCCACATAACTGAAAAAAATATAGTCCTTTGTTTTCTTTTTGGTGCTAAGCCCCTTTTTTTTATGTTTGTTGGGATCTGGCTAGCAAACTTCTCCAGGACCGGTGTCGACGATAGAGTAAAAATACACCATTCTGACACATACATCAGACATCTCAAAATTCTTCATACTTTGGAAGAGTTTTTCCGCACCATTTTGGCATACACATCAAACAACTCAGGACTCTTCATGCTTCGGAAGAGTTTTCCCCAGGTGGTAGGAAGGGCCTTTATACCTCGAAGAGTTGGACGGTGGTCAGGCATCGTTATGAACGTCCTGCCTTCAGGGCTCTCCAAGTAGGCGAAACCACCATCAGGGATGATGTTTTGAAGGTATGGTCCTTCGAGGGAGCGAGGCTAAGGCATCCGCAATACAGAGGGGAGGATAGCATGCTATATTTGCCCTCCTCCAGGCAGCTCCTTGGGGATTCAACAGCCCTGTTTGCTTCGCAGCAGTAAAATATGACTTCTTTCGAGGGCCATGAAACTGCTTTTTGATGAAGACAAAGTGCTGTCAAACTAACCAAACTATGTATTGTTAGATTTTTCCTTTCTTTGTTTTCTGCTGTCGACGTAGTCCTATGAATGTAACTGATTTTGAATAAGTAGGGTATGTTCACTCCATTCTTTATTTATGGTATTTTGTGGTGCTTGTACTAGAGGGCCTAATACAGCATTTGTGTTTGATAACGGACACCCCACTAGGGGTTTTTTGTGGACCTATTGCCCTTTTGTGCATCTAAAAATACGAACAAATAGATTTGAATGATATTTTGTGGACCTACTACTCTTTGGTACACCGATGGCACGAGTAATAGATTAGGATAATTTTTATGGACTTATTACCCTTTTTGTGTACTGGCGATACGAGTACTGATAATAAGTGGAGAAAAAACCGACATATTTACTCAGAGGTAATGAGGACGTGGTAAATATGGGTCTAAAGTAGAGCCTTCCTACTCAGAGGTAATAAGGACGTGGTAGGAGTAGGCCAAATGGGGATACACAGAACAACTCAGAGGTGTTATCAACGTGAAAGTTCTATGTATTGGGTAATTTGTTTGTGATTGACGAAAAAACAACTCAGAGGTAATATGGACATGGTTATTTTTTTTCGCTAGAGAATTTTGTGGACCTATTATCCTTTTTGTGCACTGATGGTGCCAGTAATAGATTAGGATAATTTTTATGGACTTATTACCTTTTTTGTGTACTGGAGATGCGAAGTACTGATAATAAGTGGAGAGAAAACCGACATATTTACTCAGAGGTAATGAGGAAGTGGTAAATATGGGTCTAAAGTAGAGCCTCCCTACTCAGAGATAATGAGGACGTGGTAGGAGTAGGCCAAATGGGGATACACAGAACAACTCAGAGGTGTTATCAACGTGGAAGTTCTATGTATTGGGTGATTTGTTTGTGATGGACGGAAAAATAACTCAGATGTAATATGGACATGGTTATTTTTCTCGTCGGAGAATTTTGTGGACCTATTACCCTTTTTGTGCACTGATGGTACGAGTAATAGATTAGGATAAGTTTTATGGACCTATTACCCTTCTGCGCACTGGTGGTGCGGGTAATAGATTTTAAAACAAAACCCAACAGAGGTGATATGGGCGTGATATATGGTAGTCGAAACATCAAAGCGGAAGTTCAGAGGTATCAATATACATGACTTGTCACTCATAGAGATGCAATGCGAGTCCCTTCGGGTGGAAGAACAGACTGTAAGTTCAGAGGTACCTGATGTACATAACTCGACACTCTAGGTAGTATATTATATATATATATATATATATATATATATATATATATATATATATATATATATATATATATATATATTATATATATATATATATATATATTTTTTTTTTATATATTATATATATATATATATATATATATATATATATTAAATCGACAGCCTCTTATTGTTGAGATAAGGAACTCTGTCCACGGGGATTACATCATCAGGAGAGGGACTATCCGTCTGTGCCACCAGGTATTTGGCGAGTTCTACGTCCTCTTCGGCTACCCCCTGCGAGCTTAGAGGTCGGGATGCTGTCTTGGGCAACTTGACCACCAAGGCTTCAGCTTGAGGTATTGACTTGTCTGAGAGTGTTGGATCAGCACTTGGTTGCCGGCTCGTCTTGGGAAGACGGATGACAATTGGCTCGGCAGGGGACTTTGTGTCTTCCAGTTGCCTTTGAATGGATTTTGGCAATCGGATCACCATCGGCGTTACAAAGGGCCTCGCATCTTCTTATTGCCTTTGATTAGATTTCGGCAGTCGGATCACCATCGGCTCCATGAAAGGTTTTGGCTCCTGGCTGGATCTCGGGAGCCGGATGACCATTGGTTCCAACTACGTAGGTGAGACAGGAGAACCGAGCATCTCTTTATGCAAGGTTGCGACGAGGGGTGCGGCCTTGTCCGGTTTGTGGGCCTAGAGACGAATTCTTAAGGGTTCTTCTGGCCCTGTGATGGCCTCCAGTTCATCAGTTATATGTTTCCTGAATTCTTCATATAGACAAGCCTCCGAAGAATAACAAGATTCAACCCCTTTGAAGGGATCGATATCGGCAAATTTAGTTTTCATGAAGCCGTGCTTATTGACATACTTGAAGCACTGGTGAAGGGTGGATAGCACGATCATATAGTCATGTATCTACGGACGTCCCAGGAGGATATTGTAGGAGGTGTCTGCATCAATGACGTAGCAGGTAACCTCCGTCTTCAGGTCACCAATCTAACATTTCAATCGGATCTTCCCTAGGGGATAGCTCCTTCCCGAGTTAAAACCGCTAATGGCAGTATTGGTCGTTGCTAGCTGGTGCATAGGGATGCTAAGAAGTTGAAGCAAGCTTTTCGGGATGGTGCTTATTAACAAGCCAGGGTCGATATGCATCCGATCCACCTTGATGTCGCATATGTATCCAGTGTAGTACAAGGAGCGATCATACAAATTGGACTTGATCAACATGTCATGTAGAGTAAATATGATGTTGGGCATTGTATATGTGCTATCGATGCCCTGTAGATCTGCTGGCGGGTCTTCCCCTGGAGGCTTGACCTGAGCTAAGTAGGCGTCAACATTTTAGAGTGCTTCGCTTAATGCGACACGAAGATCCTTGGAGAGCCTTAGGAGCTCGTATAATGACAACTTTGCTGGCGTATTAGCCACTTGTGCCAATATGTCAAAGTTGTAAGGTCTTTCCAGTCCCTGAGGTACATCATTACGGAGTGGCCTGTCGAAGCGGGTTTCCTTTGGCTTGGATTTATCCGCCAGTGGAGGCTGAGATGGCCTTGGAACATGAAAGGGAGGCAACGTTGTCGGCTGAGGATCTTCGAATGAACTATCCCATACGGGCTGGACTTGTGCTCCAGACCGGGTAACAATGGCTGCTGCTTCCTCAGCCACGGCTAAAATTGTATGGCAGGATTTAGACTTTCTGTCATTTTTCTTGTTGGTAGGAGATGACACCTCCCGGATAACTTCGGGCACTAAGTCTAGATGCACCCACATGATCTCTCCTCGCGATATGGTGAGAGGTACCAATCCAGATGTCTGGCTTCGGACGGGTGAAGATTAGTAACCTCCATCGTTGCCCGAGGGACAGGTATTTCCCCGTCCGGAGTGCTTGTTGGAAGAAAGTCGTCGAACTGAATTGACACCATATTTGTCGTCATGGTAACCTCTTCGAAGTCTATCGACAGAGCTTTGGAGTCGATAAGACTTTGAATGTACCGCTTTAATTGGAAGCAGTCCTGAGTGGAATGATGGACATAGCGGTGGAAGTGACAATATTTTGGGTCCTCTATTTCTGTCGCTAGGGGCTCGCACCTTAGTGGAGGGAGCTGGATCCTACCCCCTTGTAAGTGCATATCGAAGATAGGTTTTACATGACTATCTTCAATTGAGTAATTTACCTTGGGCCACGGACCTTCCGTCTGCTTTCGTTCGGGCTTCTGGGTCGCATCAGCGACCATGGCCTGTTTGCCCTTATTATCCCGGTTGGAGGGTGGCGCCACTGTTGTTGCTGCTGGAGGTGGAACCAGGACGTTTGCCCTTATCCTCTCCATCTGGGATGTGTAATCCCAGCTGGCGAGCCTTCTTTAATTTTGCCTCTGCATTAGTAGCACTTATGATGATGGTCATCCAATCCCTGAACTGATCGTCACCCATCCAGAGGCTAAATGAGGGGAGCAACTTCTTCTGACAGATTTCAATCAAGGACCTCTCGAGATTGCCTTGGGGCAATCTCATTGCGATTTGGTGGAGCCGCTCGATATAGTTCCTTGTTAGCTCCCTCTCTACCTGAATGACGTCGCTGAGAGATGATATCGTTACATCATGCTCCACTTCGTAGAATCTTTCCAGGAACATGTGCTTGAAGCCGTCAAAAGAATGGATGCAGTTATCGGGATGGTTGCGGTACCAGTCGAACGCGATCTCCTCTAATGCTCCGATGAATAATCGCGTAAGGATAGCATCACTATGCGACAAGTGGTCGATTGTGACTTCAAAGTAAGTCATGTACCGACTAGCAGAGGTCTTTTCGTCATAAGAATCGATATGGAACGACTTGTACCATAGTGAGAAAGGTACATCTCTCCATGCAATGGGATACGGCTGCCGTATTCTGAGGTCCCGAGAGGAGTCTCGGGCATTGAACATTGTTCGAAGCTCCTGGACTTCCCTTCTTGCCTTATTGGATTCATTTGCAGCTGAAGAAATAGATGCTGCTAAGGGATCATCACCCAAAAGAGGGGAGGTCGTGTTGGAGTTCGCGTTAACTGTGGGTCCTAAGCTTGTTTGTCCGGGCGTCCTTGCTAGTTGAGTTGGCAAGACGGCTTTGATTTCATCCACGGACTTGACCAGGGACAGGAGCATGGCTTTCAGTACTTCTAGACATTGTCGGTCAGAAAGTGCTTCATGATCATCGTCAGCCATAAAGACTGTCCTCACGTGGGTAGAGGTGGAAGGGATTGTAGCAGAGGTGCTCTCTGTACCATACCCTTGTACAGAGAAATCGTCGGAGAATGTCGGTATGTCATCTTCTTCGGACTCGGAAGGGGTGCTACCCCCTGCGCAAGAAGTCGTATCGTCTTGGTGAGGGTGGTGGCCCTCAGGGAAATCCAAGTCTGTTGTACAGTTTTGGGGGATCTTTACCCCCTGTGTGTGCTCTTGGTACACCGGGTTGTCGTATATATTGAGGGGACTGCTACCCCAGCTTCATCTACTCTCAAGGAGGCCGAAGGTGCACCCCCGGGTGCTAGAAGCTTCTTGTTGGATCTAGTGCCTAAATAGACACCCCCTGTGGTTGTCGGTGTCAACCCTCCAGATGAGGGTCTCCTTGCAATACTGGCTGAGATCGCCGGGCCGGAAGAGCATGTCTTCTTTCCTCCCTTACGAACCTTCTGAGTTGAATTACAGGAGGCGAGAGAAAAACTCCTTGTCTCCCAGAATTTGTACCTGTTTCTTGAGTTGTTGTTGGAAAGGTGCTGGCTGCTGCAATCGTTGGAAAACTGACTGCTGTCCTTCAGGTGCAGCTGATTTTTCACAGCATCAGTTGATGATGACTTGGGTGCAACGACGTCCCGAGAGGGACTCATTGCATGCCAACGCTGCCACCTTGCGTTTGTGAGTAATCACCTCATGCAATTCGGTAGCAAGCTGATCTACCTTTGCACCAAACTTGTGGACTCGGGTATCCCGAGCGCACGGGTACTTAGGTATCATGTTTGCTCCCTGATTCGTGGCTAGTAAAAGCACTTGCTCTGGATCGTTGGAGGGAGACTTTAAAGACCCACCCTGTCCGTTAGCCCTGGGGGACTGGACGCAGGTGGTTCTGTACAACTTTCCATCAGTAGCCCGTGTAACAGTCAACGGGGCCCGTTGACAATCAGCAACTCGGACAGTTGACTGGGCTTGTTGGGCCCGTACTGTCCTAGACTTCTTTGACTTAGCACCCGAAGGCGCATAGTAGAAAGAGTCCAGATTAATACATCCCACATTCTCAATAGGCCGTATGGCGTCGGGCCCGCATGAGAGACGGTTTGAACACAGACCTTATGACAGGGCCGCATGAAACATCATGTCTGAGGCCAGGTTCGGCTGTCGCATGGGCTATCTTCTTGCTGCCAGAGCTGGCTGCAGCATGGGCTATCTTCTTGCGGCCAGCGTTGGCTGCCGCATGGGCCATCTTTCTGCGGCCAGAGTTGGCTGCCACATGAGTTGTCTGCCTGTGGCTAGAGTTGACTGCCACATGGACAGACTGCCCATCTCTCTTATACGGCTTTTTCTTTGTCTGTATGGATTTCCCTTGTGCCTCTAAAAACTCAGCATCGTAGTATTTTCCTCTGCTGGATTTAGGGACAGTGGGGCCCTTTGCGGTCAGAAGCAAAGCTGCAGGAGCGCTTTGGTCACCGTCTTGGGCTGCAGAAGGAGTCTCTTTGAGAACTTGGTCAGGGGCAACAGTTCTGTACGCTGACGTCCTGCGAGTTCTCTTTGGGTTGGCTCTCTTCTGAGACGGGCTGGCGCCTCCTTCAGAGAGCATTTCTTCGAAGGCTTGTTGGTTAAAACGAACCACACGTATTTGCTGTATAGAGCCGAGCTTGGACGCGTCAGATTACGTCACCAGCTTCTCATCAGAGGAGAAGGACGTCCCCAGCAGAGTTTCCATCGTGTTTGCCATTAAAAATTAAAGACAAGTATTACAGAAATACTGAAATTGATTATAAACTCGCTTGTACAAAGAAAAGCCTAGAAAGAAATCCTAGGAAACAGTCTAAGTACAATTGTTTAGTTTTGATTCTGGAGGGTGACGGTGGAGGCTCGGGAAAGTGTTATCAACTCTGCCTTACTCCGTGGACTATCTGACGCAGTCTTTAGCTCTTGAAGAATTTACTTTTCGAAGGTCGCTAGCCTTTTACAGGGGTGTGGCACCCTGCTATTTATAGTATTATGTATGCTGAGCCGCATAGCACGTGAAGACCCGCTGCTTGGTCGCCATCTGTCGATTTGTTGGGATTTTGTTGCAGCAAATCTGGGTAGTTAAGACTTGGTCATCCTGCCACGTGTCCTGTCACAGGAATTATTTTGAGCCGCATGAGTCTCTCAGTTTTCGACCATGTGGAGCCGCATGAGACTCATATAGCTTAAGGATTTAAGCCGCATAGATTCTGTATTTTGGCCACATAAAGCTCATGCGGCTTGGGTCACAGTCATCCTTGGCCGCATGAAGTTCGTAGATTTTGGGGCCGCATATATTTGAGTCGCATAAGGTTCATACGGCTTAGGTGACACTCCTTCTGGCCGCATGAAAGCGTATGAATCCTGCTTTTGGTGACGTCTCACGTCTTATCTTTTATTTAAAGTGTCAGAGCTGTCATTTTTGTCAGTTTTGACAGATCTTGTCAGCTTTATCAGGCGAACTATTCCTCTTGGCCGCATATCTTTCTTCTGCGGCTGGTTGTCGACGGGCCGCATAAGGCATTGAATCTGTCATACGCTTTCCTTTATGCGGACCTATTTTGGCCCAAAGTACATATATGGCAATTTGTAATCCGCATGAACCCCATATTTTCCATGCTTCTACAATCACCATGTCCTAAGAGGGACGTAAAAAGATACGAAAAAATATGCCATAATACTGAATATATACTGTCTAACAATAATTCGGATCATAACGTGGTCCAATACTCCATCCTTGAATTAGTGTACCATACTCCAACCAAAAAGGATAGGATATGGCACCCTAATCTATGATAAAGTATTTTTTTCATGCCATAAATCTGATATAGAATCCGGATCACAACAAGGTTTAATATTTTACCATCGAAGCAGTGAACCACACCTACAACCAAACAAGGACAAGGTGTGGCATACTAGTTTGCGATAAAATATTGTTCCAAGCCATGATCATGTATAAGTACACAAACCAAAAAGTATATATACCTAAAAGGATAAGGTCGCCTAATGTCACCACCTGCACCCTATGTAAGGGCACGAAAACGTAGGTACGTCCAGTCTACACCGCAGCATCGAACTGTCTAGGTCAATAATACTATCTAACCATCTCACTCCATAGTATATGGAACCATTCCATGATATCTCAACTCCATACGGAGGACAAGATGATGATAATACTCATAATCAATCATAGTAACTATAAGGGCGATAAATAGCACGATAAGGACATAAAAGATATGATATAAAAATATAAAAGAAATCTAGAAGCATAACATAATCCAAAATCACATAAAGAGTCTATGAGTCTAACTATCTCAGCTTAAACATAGTCTCATAAAATAATAACATCTCATAATCAGAAGCTGAAGATAAATCTAGTACTAGTAGCTAATCTAGATGAGTCGCTACTAGTATCTTGTCTACTGAGCTGGCTCCTCCTGGGTCCCCAAAGATAGCCCATATCTATACCTGCTCCATAATAGGTAGAGCAGAAGTTCTCAAGATCCTGTAAAAAATATTATCCAGTCAAAATTGGAGCGAAGCACGAACTCTAACACAGTTCCAATTATATGATAAATGCTATAAAACAGTAAAGTGAGTGTAATACATTATGAGTATGTAGAACTGTACCATACTATATGGTATATCATGTAATAAGAATAAAAAGATTGAGTAATAAAGAGTATCGCAATGAATATAAAATAGACATGAAAGAAACTGAACTAAATGTATTTTGAATCGTCATTTCCAACAAGTGTTCTATCAACAACAATGTCCACAATAGTATGTGTCTATCATACGAGTAACGTATGATTGGCTATCCATAATAGTATGGCTCAATCCAATAGGATTGCCTATCCACGATATCATAATAGTATGGCTCAATCCAACGGGATTGGCTATCCACCATAGTATAATAGTATGGCTTAATCATACAGGTAACGTATGATTAGCTGTCCATAATAATATAAGAGTGCAGCTCAATCCAACAGGATTGGTTATCCACAATAGCCCAATAGTATGGCTCAATCATACGGGTAACGTATGATTGGCTATCCACAATAGTACAAAAGTATGACTCAATCCAACATGATTGGCTATCCAGAATAGCACAATAGTACAGCTCAATCATACGGGTAACGTATGATTGGCTATCCATAATAGTACAAGATGGTGTCAACATATGAGCAGGGTGATCAATGAAACAATATATATTAAGACAAAATCCATGACAACTAATTCGTACAACCATTATGTTAGAAATCAAGTAGAACATCACTAAATACATGGATCATAGCAAATATCAGATAATAAAAACTATCAGAGAATGTACTCGCCTGAAATCTAGTGTAAAGTATCAACAATATCTAAAATAATGTCTCGAAGACCTAAATATGGAATATCAATATCAATTAGTGTTTTGGAATCATAAACATGCTATACTTGCTAGATACTAGGTCTCTATGTTATTTCTAAGTCAAACTAGGTTGATACCTTGCTACACTAGGTCAACTAGTCAATACCTTGGTTTTTACCTTATCATACCAAGGTATTTAACCAATACTAGGCCATACTAGTTCATATCCCTATGTATCTAATATATATTTACATATGCTTATATTCAAACCTTAACTTTACCCTTTACCTTAATCATTACCCAGCATCTATCTATATGAATTACCTTATGCATTACACTATTACCTACATACCTTACACGTAGGTATCCTAACACAACCCTTTACCTATTCCATATTTCCATATCTATATGTCAAACCTTCACACATTACCTAAACATACCCTACACTACCTAAACCGATGTCACTTGTCTAGACACAAACCTATACCAACATAGGCTTTTCCTAAAACCAATTACCTATACACATACCCATCTACCTATCTCTATGCCTACCCATATCCTTACACAAACCCACACTCTTGAACCCACAAAAGACCGTACTCTCATCTTAAATTGCTTCTTCTAGCTATCTAGATACTATTGTTATGTGCAGTTCCTCTAACCCTGCTACATGTTGCTTCCATAAGCAGTAGATACATCCTGATGCTATGCTGCATGCAGGCAGCAATGCTCTTGCTTCTTCATATCCCTGCATAGGCATTGCAGTAACAATATTGCTCTCTGCCCAATCCTCATGCTGCTGCTGTAGCAGTTCTTCTTCTACTGCTGTTAACAATAATACACCCCTCTACTATACCTACTGCACTGCTGCAATACTACACAGCTGCTGCCTAACTGCAACCTCCTACAAACTACTGCCAATAGCTGCTGTCATCAACATTACCTATATATTGTTGTCCTAATGATGTTAACTGGTGCTACTTCCCGAGCCCCAATTACCTAACTCCCTTCTACACTCAATACCACTTATACTTATGTGTCAATATCTCTTTCTTATACTATTCACATGAGCATCACTAATACATACACTCTCCATCCCAACACACACATGCTGCCTACACTTAGTTACTGCTCCTCCCTTATTCACTAGTACAAATACTGCTGCTACTAGGACATGTTCTTTCTATAGGTTCCTACTACTGTATCCTTGAGTTCTAAGGAGACATGCAACACAGTCTGAAGGATGAATTTTAGGTCTGATAGTACCCCTCCTCCTTTCTCATTGATTTCCTAAGCTTTTGCTACCTGTCAACCAAAATAGTGTACTCACATTCCCCCTCCCTAGACTACTTCTATGGCACTACCTACCTAGCATATAGACACACTTATATATATATATATATATATATATATATATATATATATATATATATATATACACACACCTATGTATCTATCCCAAATAGATACACACATATACTACTCACCTATACCTCTAGGCACACACACATATATACATCCATGCCTATAGGTACTCACACACACATGCAAGGCACATATGTGCATTCACCTATACACACACAATCAAATGCTAGCCACGCTATACAAATTCTTCTACCTATACGCCAAGTTACAACACACACTCATATATATATATGAGCTCAAAAGAAAAACTCGGATAGAGAGAGAGGGGGAGAGAGGGGGGAGGGAAGACGTCGGGGGAGTCGGCTGCCGACATGCAAGGAGAGGGAAAACAACAAGAGAAGGGAGAGGAGGAGGAGAGCCATAGCCACAAAGATCTTCACCAGTCTCAGGACCTTTGGTAGCTACAAGCTTCTGAAGCACTGTGACAACAACGAGGTCCTCAAGGCCCTCTGTGCCAAGGCCGGATGGACCGTCGAGGAGGACGGCACCACTTACCGAAAGGGATGCAAGCCAACAATACCATTTCCTGAAGCAGCCAATGGTGGTCCATCGACAAACATAAGCCCATGCTCCTCATCCTATTACCTCAGCCTGCCATTTTCTTCCTATCCTAGTCCTGTACCTTCCTACTATGCCAGCCCAACTTCATCCTCCTTTCCGAGCTCCAATCGTCTCGATAGCTCAATCCCTAACCCTAACCCTAACCCTAATTCGAGCATCCATCGTTCCTAACTCCTTTCCTTTCTCCATAAATTTGCTCTTCTACCTCTCCGTATCTCCAACAGCGCACCTGTGACCCCACCCCTCTCCTCACCAACCTCTCGTCCTCAGAAGCTGAAGAAACCGGATTGGGATTACAATATTAATGTCTTCTGCCACCCACTGTTCAATGCTTCAGCCCCTGCCACCCCTACTCGTGGAGGCCGCCAGCTCCACTCATCAACCATACCAGAATATGATGAGTCTGATGTCTCTACTGTGGATTCTGGACGGTGGGTCAGCTTCCAGATGACAGCTCCAGCTTCACCCACCTACAATCTCATCAACTCGGTCGCCTCAAGGCAACAGGCTATTGTGGGTCCTGGAGGAGGGATGCCGGAGAGGGGGCGAGGCACTGCAGAGTTTGAGTTTAAGAGCAGTAGGGTGAAGCCTTGGAAGGGGGGGAGGATCCATAAGGTTGGGGTTGAAGACCTTGAACTGACGTTGGGAATGGGTAGCAGTAGCAGCAAGTGACGGATCGTATTATTCTGAAAATCATCTTGCTCAGTTATCTTAGCGTAGTGTTCAGACTCTCATGCCGTAAACTTTGTCCACGAGTTTTTGCTAGCATGATGCTGCATGCTCACAAATTCTTTTTTTCTTCACCTGAAAGTTCCTTTGTTCCTTGAGCTTCTACTAGTTTGGTGGCAGTTGCTGATGTTAAAACATCATGTTGAAGGTCTTGTTGTTGGTTTCTGTAAATGGTAATAAAAGATTGGGTATAGGGCTTCTTTTTCTTCACCCCTCCTGTTCAGGAAATTTTATTGTCATATTATGTTTAGACTCTTGTAATTGTAGAGATGTTAGTTTCAAAGTTGAACAATTTTTTCTCGAATATATATATATATATATATATATATATATATATATATATATATATATATATATATATATATATATACCCCTATATACACATATGTGCACATAAGACACTACCCTCATGACACCCTCACACATATATCTATGCCTACTTATATACCCACACACACACACACACACACACACACACATGCACATATATATATATATATATATATATATATATATATATATATATATATATATATATATATATATTTAGAAGAACTCCCTATATTATTCCATAAGAAGAAAAGTCGAAGATATACAAGTATACCAGAAGGCACAAAATGCCGAAGCTTATACACGTATACTAATAAAAGGAGGGGAGGGAGGAAGCCCAAAACGACTCGAACTAGGATAGGAAGGAGTTCTAGACCGGGGTCTGGTTGCGATCGCAGTAAGCATCACGCCGCTTGCCGCACTGCCTGATGGTCTCCCTGATTAGCTGGTCGGCATCGTACTTATGGCCCTCATATCTAGCCTTATTACGGTTCTTCCAAATAACCCACATCGTAGCAGCTGCGACAATCAGATGGTCCTGGGATCCTGAGCTCCATGCCTTGATGAGGTCTTCATTGTGCTCACCCCCAATGTCCGTCCTGCAGCGATGGGAGAGAGAGCTCCAAACCATGGTCGGAAGTTCTTTCTGACAAAAGATGTGGTCCACTATTTCCAATTTACGGTCGGTGCAGCATGTACATACGGACGCAAGGCTGAATCCGATTGTGCAGAGGGTGTCATCAGTAGGAAGGATTTTGCGTAGGGCTCTCTAAATGATAAATGACCACTTCTTGGGGATACAAGTTTGCCAGAACGGTGCCATGATAGAGAGCGGCATCCCCGTGCCTCGGATCACTTTCCTGGCCGATTTAACCGAAAAGCAGCCCGACCCGCCCTCATACCACCTGAGCTCGTCAGCGTCAGTCCCGATCTTCAGTTTTTGTGAAGGATGAGATCAACCGTCTCGAAACCAGCCCAATCCTGTACTATGTTCCAGTCCCAATCGTCCCCATCGGGTTCCGACATGTCCTTGACCTTGCTAAACCTGTGGGCTTCTGAGTGATTGGGGATTAAGGTATCTCCGACCTATCTTTCCAGGAAGGCCTGAGATTCTCCGTCGCCCACCCTGAGACGCATCATAGGTTCGGCAAGGGAGCGTCCGATGAGTATACGACGCCATGCTTCTAAGGATCTGCTGTTAGATATGGCCGTCGTTGGGTGTATGTTCTTGAAGTATCTGGCCTTCATGAATATAGCCCATAACTTCTGAGTGGTGCACAACTTCCACTACAGTTTCATCGAGAATGCATTGATAATGTGGGAGAGTTTGGTGAATCCAAGCCCCCCTTCCTCGGTCGGCCTGGCCAAGGTGTCCCAACTGGCCCAATGGTGCTTGTCGATGCCGGCGCTATGACCCAAGAAGAAGTTGCTGAATATGCTCTCGATATAATTAAGGACTTTTTTTTGGGGGGGAGTACGCTGCGAGGGTGTAGATGGGGATGGATGTGAGGATGTGGCTTATGAGGATCATCTTGCCTCCCAGAGATAGCGTCGCGTTGTGCCATCCTTCAAGCTTTTTCCTAATGCAGCTGATCAGGTCCTCGAAGTTGCCCGCATTAGATTTTTCGTACAGAAGGGGGCAGCCCAGATATTGGAATGGGGGGTGCTTGATAGGGAAGGAGGTAGTATTGGAGAGGGTGCCGGATTTCTCTCTCATAATTTTGTGGTGAGTGTAGATGACACTTTTATCCGGGTTGACCTTCTGGCCCGAGCAGCTAGCATATTTCTAGAGGGTGTTGTGGACCACCTCTACCGATCCGATATCTCCGGAGGAGAAGATTAGGATGTCATCAGCAAATACGAGGTGAGTGATAATGGGGCAGCCGCTAGACGTATGATATGATAGAAGTTGGTAGAACAAGTCATCCTGTTGAGGTTCCTGCTCAGGGCATCCGCCGTGATGATGAAGATGGTGGATGAGAGGGGATCCTCCTGCCTTACCCCGCGGGTTGAAGTAAAGAAACCATCTGCCTGACCATTGATCACTGTTGAGAACCAGGAGTTGATGATCGATCTCCACACGATGTTGGTCCAGGTTTCAAAAAAATCCGAAGGCTCTGAAAACCCAGATCATGAATTGCCAATCCAGCTTGTTGTATGCTTTCTCCATGTACAATTTGATGGCTATGTTGCTCCCTCTTGCCGAGAATTTTATACTGGTGATTAATTCTTGAGCTAACATGATATTATCTTGGATATTTCTACCTCGTACAAAGCCACTTTGCTCCTCAGAGATGATCTTGGGAAGGAGATCAGACATACGGGATGCAACAATCTTGGATATGATTTTGTTGGTGAAGGTACACAGACTGATAGGATGGAAGTCGCGAAAGGATTCCGGGTTATCTTTCTTCGGAATGAGGATGAGATTGGTGCTCGAGATGGCTCTCGGATACGCCGTACCTTGAAAGAAGACGACTACTGCCTCGTGGATATCTGTCTTAATAATGTCCTAGCAGGAGCAAAAAAACCCTCTCGAAAAACCGTCTGGGCCCGGTGCGCTGTGTTCGTCTAGAGCCCAGACAGCGTCTTTCACTTCAAGCTCGGATAGAGGTGTCTCAAGCCGGATGTTATCGTCATCATTGATGAGATGCAAAATCGCATCCATGAAGGAAGGGTCCTTGATAACTGTCTCTTTAGAGAACAATTTGGAGTAGTACTCATCCGCTGCCTCCTGGATACCTTTCTGGTCTTTGATGGTGTTACCGTTGTTGTCCAGAATTATATATATATATATATATATATATATATATATATATATATATACACACACACACACACACACACAAGACTATATGAAGGACACACACATATGACACTCTTAAGAATGCCAAAACCCAAGCACTTGGTGTGCATCACCCTCGTATCGCACTAGTCTACGATACGCTTATGATACGCCCAAGATACCTATACCAAATCTTGTTTGAACCAGTCCACATCATATTAGCATGCCTAAAATATAAATTAGCGCCTAACTAGAGTAATCTATAGCTAGTGCAATGTGTCATAAAGAATTGGACATGTGTGTCGCAAGTGTGGGAGAGAAAATCTCCAAAATGACTATGTGTCCTACCGCATCATGATACGGCATATTCGTATCCAATTGTGGATAAGGATCTAGACACACACAACCAAATCTATTCTAATTAGATCTAGATTACCAAATGACAAACCCTTGGTGCACCAATCTCAGAATTCTTCCAAAATTGGCACAAAATACAACATAACTTCCACATAAAGGGTCATTAGAGCCTAGATCTTTCTTCTATTGGTAGTCCTAGTCCATGGGTGAATTTTAAGGGTCAAATTGAATAATTAGAATCTAATTAGAGAGAAAATTGAGATGTATACCTATTGGGAGATGGTTTCTCAATGCAAAGCCAAATAGACACGATCCGGACACGAACTCCTAGCAATTGGATGCCTCTTCTAGTGCTCCTAGCCACCAAGCTCTTAGGCTCCTCCAAGTGACGAGAGTGAAGATATTTGGAAGAGAAATGGAATAGAATTGAGAAGAATTGGTGGAGGGATGGATCAATTTAGAAAATAACACCAAATCGAAAAGAAATAGCACAAAATAAAATGAAGAGAGAGATGGATCCCCTCCCTCTTATGTGGTCGGCCATAAGGCCCTCTCCATGTAATTTAGGAATTGTCCAAATTGCCCTCCATGGTTGTCATGAAGGCTATTTAATGCATAGAAGCTTCTAATCCTATTTTGGTAATTAGTCTAATCTCTATTTAATAAATGGCATGACTAATGGGTCAAATTGTGCCTAGTCCAAAGTATAGGTCCAAGTGTCATGTCATAATAATTGTTGGACTCTAGTGTCATGTCTAGTCTAATTGGTCCACTACCACAAGTCTAATAAATAGGGTAGCCTACTAACCAACTAATCACATGGTCTAATTTAAGTAGTTAGCACACAACCAATATATATATAAAATAAATATTACCATCACTAATACAATTATCAAAAATTATTGAAATAACAAAAATACTCCTCTGCCGGAATTATGTAGTTACACCTAACCATTTTATGCGAATGCAATTTAAGAACAAACCTCAAACCCATGGGCATTCTGGCAATATGGGATTGGCCTAGTCCCCTCTCTGGGCACCAGGGGCCTGCGTTCGTAATGTTCCTCGAATGTCAGAGGGTATCAGTAACAGTAGGGACATCTCACACCGTATCTTCGGCAGAGCTTCTGGGTTACGAAAGAAGACGTGCATACATGGCTATACGCTAAGGAACTATTCTCCCACCCTATGCCTATCTATGTCGTATCCACGACACATATAATCTCTATTAACTGCTAAGTCAAACTAATCATACAATTACTATTAGCAGTTAATCCTGTCATACAGACTATACGTACTGGTGGCCAGCCGGCTATGCAAGTCCGAGATCTATATACAACTCGAGACTTCGTGGCACAAACGTGTCAAAATCATGAATGCAGCATAAACAAAGGTGGTCACTTAATTCTAGGTCAATGTGCATAAAAATAAATAAAATAACGAAAACATGACTAAACAGTAAATTACATCTACATATGATTTAGAAGAACAATTTATATTACAAAAAAATAAATAATAAATAAATGCATGCAATATGATGAGCTAAGTAAATAAACAGTAATGGTAAGTTATCTTACCTGGTAGTAGTGCTTGGTGTGGTACGATAATCATGATGGCAAATAATTGAATTTGGTGTTAAAACTTCACAAGATAGCCTCCAATGATGGAACAGATTGTGCCATCGAGTCCAGAACAGTCCAATTAGCTAGGATCGACATAAGAAAGTCCAGTTTTGCAAGAGAATAGAAAATACGATTAGCCATGGTCAAGAATTGATAGTCAATGGGAGTTTCAAAAAATATTTATTACCCCAAAATATTTTAGATAATTACATACTTGAAAATTTTGGGAAATTAATTTAGGCTATAATCATAATTTTGTCAAATACACTTTTTAGGTAAAAATAGCTACTATTTAAAATAGATAAAAAAATATACTTACTATTATAGCTAGGGTTTCTAAACTCAAGTTTGAAGGTACATATAGGGCCAAGTAAAAATATTTAATATGTATATTACAAATAGCTAATGCCAAAGAAGTTGTTATTAATAATAACAAGGGTATTAATACATATATAGGCTTGTAGAAAATTTTCAACCCAACTGGCCCAACCAGTAATAAAATTTACAAGTAAAATACAGGGCCCAGCAAAATAAAGTAAAAAGAAAAAGAAAGAAAGAAAGAAATTTTGGATTTAGAAAAAGTTGTTCCAATTTAAAGAGAGAATGAGTGCGAGGTAGAGAAGAAAGGAAGAAGGGGAAAGAGAGCCAGAGAGAGGAGAGATTGAGGGAGAGAGAGCAGGAGAGTGGTCGAAGAGAGAGGGCTCGTACCAACTCGAGTGGCAGAGCGCGGCCACGACAGATCGGTAGTTGTGGAGGGGAAGGCGCTCGGTGGATTGCGGCAGTCCATGCGGTTGGGCACAGCGCTGGAGACTCCAATTTGTGGCGGTGCACGACCTAGGTCACGACCGACGGCAGAGGGGACCAGCCGACATCGAGGTTGAAGATGGGGGTTCAACGATGGCACGGTAGCAGCGAAAGAAACCGGAGGTGCTGTGTTTCCAAGTGTGACAGGGGTGGTGGTGATGATGGTGGCGGCGGCGAGGATGTCAGGGGAGTGGTTTGGCTAGGTTAGAGTTAGGTTCTGTGGTTGAGTCATGTCAGGGATGTGTCCGGCACGATAGGGATGGGCCGTTGCAAAGGAATCATGTCCAGGTTTGTTGGATATGACATAAAATGTAATAGTAAAAAATTATAATGTAAAGCAAAGACACTCGGGGTCGAACCTGAGGCCGTCATGGCTGACACGATGATGGTGGACACCGACACGGTGTACGGACACTTATGGATGGGCAAAAAATTGGCTATGGATTTATTTGGTATTTTGGAAAAAAAAGTAATTGGAAAAAAAAACAAGAAAGCTTCTCCTTATATAGGATATGAGCTCCTAGTTAGATGAGGATTAGTAATCCTTTAAACCCCTAATAGATAAATCTCATAATTAATTTAAATCAATTTAAATTAAGTCAATAAAATCTAATCCAAACTTGAATTGCCACAAATATTTAAACATAAATTTAAAATACCTTTTTATAAGTAAAATAATTCTAAATAATTTTCTAAAAATCAAATTTTATAAATATACATAAATTTATTTTCATGTACATCGCATGCAAATAGTACAAAAGAAAAATATTATTTTAAATTATTACTTATACTTATATAACAAATAAAATAGCATTTATATATTAGTAAAAAATAAAGTTTGGTAAATCTTGTACGACACATTTTAAAATATTCAAACAAAAAATATTTACTTTATTATATTGAAACAAAATATTTACTTCTATATTTATTAAAAATCTAAATGAAACTTTTGTTTAAAAATTTACAATGGCTTTGTATATACGTATTTGTCCTTGAGATACGAATACTAGAATTAAACCAAAGAAAACAAAATAAAAAATCTATAGTGAAATTTTAGGTGGTTTACAGGAACGTAGCACACCACTTTGAGCAATATTAATTACACTAGCCGACCCTTACCATTGATTGTCAATTTTCAAATTTTGACGACAATTTTTTTTATGATGGATAGAATGTAAACCCCCCAAAAAAATTTAATTTGTTTTATTTTGGCTTAAATAATTTTTTTGGATTTTTATATTTTTAAAGACAACAGTTATTACTTATAAATATAGCCTTAATCATGGTTAAGTTTCATTATACATATTGACTAGAAAACATGGCATGGCTAGTGCAGTCGTATACCATGACTAGCATATTAGGCATGGTAGGGACGGAGTAGCCATATCTATGTCCCATATATGGAGACAAGTCAAGTTGCGGATTATACCATATAAACGGCTTTAATAAATATTTTCTATATAATTTTGACTTTATAGGGAATTCAGTTGCACTAAATTTATCCAAACTACACCCGTATCAAACCCAATCCCAAATAGGCATGTAGTGTACACTACACCATGTATATATATATATATATATATATATATATATATATTATATATTATATATATATATATATATATTTAAAAGAAACCAAACTTTATTCAATGACAGGCGCAAAATGCCGAAGCCTTTACAAGTAAACGCGTCACGCGCGAAAAAGAACTAAAAAGACAAAAAAGCGAGGTGTTGCCCACAAAACAGTATCTGGATCGAGCATCGGAAGGTTAGGCGGAGAGAGCTAGCGCCAATGGAGAAAGCGTCCCCGACCTGCTGCCGCTATCTCCCAAAGAGTGTAAGCGCACGACGCGTGGACCCCTGATCAGGCCAGAGCAGCCCAAAAAAGGTTCGAGGCGTGGGAACAACGCCTCTTTCTCTTGAATATTTGATGGACGACCTCTCTGGAAAGTTGAGGGGGCAGGTATTGACGGCCCTCGTATCTGTATTTGTTTCTATTTTTCCACAAAACCCAAAAGGCGGCGGCAACGATGATCTGATGTCCATGAGACGTGTTCCAACTGGCCAGCAGATCGTTGATGCCCCCGGTCGTGGGGACCATCCTAAACCTGTTGTGAAGGTTCGTCCAAATTTGAGAGGCAGATTCTCCAGAAATAAGAACGTGCTCGGCGGTTTCCGGTTGGTGATCTGCACAACAGTGGCATCTAGACGCCAGGCAATATCCTAAGGATTTGATGACATCGTCCGTGGGAAGTTTTCGGCGCGCGACACGCCAGATGAGAATGGACCATTTGATGGGAATACATGTATGCCAAAACTTGGCGGAAGAGGGGGGCGTTCCATGGGTGTCTCTCGCAACGGTTTTGGCCGAGGCGAGGGTGAAGATGCCACCCGGGTTGGGGGACCATCTGAGCTCGTCATGCGCGTCGTTGATCGATAGATCAGAAGCTCCTAAGCTTTCTATGGCCTGAGGGCCAAGCCAATCTCTAACTCTATCCCAATTCCATATGTTCGCGTCCACATCCCATAAATCACGGATCTCGTACTGCGGCGGAGTGATATCATTGGGCCTGAGGATTTTGTTCCCCAACCAGCATTTCTTGCAAGCCTGCGAGAGACCATTGCCCAATGTCAAACATAAGTACGGTTCTGCCAGGTTACGGCCTCGAATTATCCGCCGCCACGACGTCGAAGATCTGTTGTTGGCAGATGCCTCAGTCAAGTGGCAAAATCTGGAGTATCTCGTTCTCATGAACTTAGTCTAGATCGAGCTTTCAGTACGAAGTTTCCACCACAATTTGGCTGAGTGAGCGTCAACAATGTGAACCAGTCTGCAGAAACCCAGACCCCCAACCTCAGTGGACTTGGCCATTGTGTCCCAACTGGCCCAGTGATGCTTAATCTTACCCTCGAGATGACCCCAAAAGAAGTTGGCGAGGATGGATTCTATATAGTGGAGCACTTTGATGAGGGGCGAGCAAACGACAAGGGTGTATAGGGGGATGGAGGATAGGACGTGCTTTATGAGAA
>JANAVB010013999.1:11996994-12091994 GCA_029216955.1 Iris pallida | reverse complement strand
CTCTGCTACTGCTGTGGTGCCTACTAAACTGGCACCCTAGCTGGAGCCTGAAACTGCTGCAACAACTAGAAGGACCTCTGCTGAAGCTGGGGACGCTTAGCGGGCCTATACTGCTACTAGCCCTCGCAAAGAAATCACGATCCCTCTTGGGCTTCAAGTCTAACTTTTGTTTAACCTTGCATGCCTTCGCAAGAATCTCAGCATAAGTCACATAAAGAGATGGGATGAGGATCTTCATTCCCAGTTCAAACCCTCTCGGAAGCGACTCACCCGAATCTCTAGATCTCGTACCATATACTACACGCAATGGCTCAGCCTGCCGAATTTTGCGACATACTCCTCCACTGACATACCTCACTGCTGGAGGTTCTGAAACTGCTGATCCAGATCCAATATATCAGTCGAAGAGAAGAAATTATTCTTGAAAAGGTCCCTGAAAACCTCCAATGTCTTCCCTTGATCAGCAAGAAGTAGCTCATTTCTGAACCAAGTGCGAGCGATGTCCAGCAACCGAAGCCCTACTCCCTTAACCTTCAAGTCTTCGGCGAGACGGGACACCCTCATAAGACGTTCGATATCCTCGAGCCAGCCATTAGCATAGATGATGCCCCCTGTCCCTCTGAAGTCTCGAGGTCCCAGCTTCTTGAAGTCCTGGATATTATCTGACCTAAGCTGGACAACCTACTACTGAGGTAGAGCTCTCCTCTATACTATAGCCAAAGTGATCTGGTAGGCACTCTCGATGCCTTGCCACATCACATCGATCTGCCTCTGATATGCCTCAAAATTAGCCCTCTGGGACTCCAACATCTCCCTGAATAGCGCGAACATCTATGTTGTATCAGTCGGTACTGGAGGTGGAGGAGGAAGATCTATAGGAATATCTGGAACAATCCTTTGTACTGGAGGAGGAACACTCACAACAACCTCTGGGACAGTCCTCTGAACTGGAGGAGAAGGACCTCCGAAAGCAGTCGATATACCAATCCCTAGAGAAGTTACTGGAGCAGGCGAATAGAAAGTCGCAGATCTCTCAGAGGCTGCTCCCAAATGCTGTGACCTCGTCTTAGGCGGCATCCTGAAGATGGATCGAAATAAAGAAGTCAATATGGCACAAGATAGAATACATCCAAAGAATGAGAGTTATAGTCCAAAGAATCAAATATCAAAGAAGGACAGTTTGAAATAATAGATTAGAAGTTTTCCTAATTGTGATTATCCTTCAACCTGTAGCCTATATCCTATATCATATAACAGGCTCGTAATAGCACTCTAAGTCTGAGTACTACTACGACATCGCACTAATTGCGACCTCAAAGACCTGTATGGGCTACCACTAAAAAATGTGTCATGATCCACACCCGATGTTAGGGCACGAGAACGTGGGTACGTCCAGCCTACGCCGCAGCATCGACGGTAGAACGTTGTTTAGGTCTACTATACTATCTATTACATCTCACAAGTATGTATCACAACCTGTCAACGATATCTCAACTCCAAAAATGAGGATAATATAAGGATAATACTCATACTCAATCACAATAAACTATAAGGAACAAAGATGGCAGGATAATGACATAAAATATATGATATGATAATCCAAGAGAAGTCTAGAAGCATAACATTATAGGAACATTGAGCACATCTAGAAGAGGGGTTATCACACACCAGAACCAGAATACTGGCAAGTATGGACGGACAAGGCCAGCTACGTATACCAAAGTACTCCAGTACTCTGAAATAACGTATAAGCTGTATAGATGGGGGTTACTACTGCAAGCCAACAGTCAGTCCTAGGTCAAAAATCCTAGATATCTCAATCACATTCAAGCAGATAATGTACAAGGATATGATTATAAGGCATATAAGATAGTAAAGCATCCCAAACTATAATATGTAGATGATCATGAAGCTAGTAATACAAAATGAAGAACTAGTAAGACTAAGTAATACATGATCATCTCTAGCTGCAGTCTAAAAATATAACATCATGTCTAAGCCCGCAGGCCAAATGTCAAGGCCAAAACATGAGCTAAACACGTGTTCGGCAGCTAAACGCCTCAAAAGAATATATACAGAAAAGAGTAGGTAAAATAAAGAATACCCACTCAAGCACCCTGGTGCTCCGAGAGGTCACCATCGAGTGGAAGGTCCGAAAGATCCTCGGACACCTCAACTAAATCTGGTCAATGCAAAACCAGTGGGGTCAGAACCTCAATAGCAAGTACCACAAAGGAAGCCAAACTATGAACTAAAACCAGTATGCAATTTATAATATCTCTAAGATAAAGCAGTAAACGAGACTGGAATAATAAATTGGTACCACAGTGTATACGAAAGGAAACTGAGAACATGTAAGGAAATAACAAGTAAATATGTAGAATAAACTGGACATGTGAGCATGTGGTGAAGCCGAACATGTAGTAGGAAGTAGCATGTTAAGGAAATGACATGAAGCTAATTACTGAAATAAGATAAACTGGACAAGCCTAGACTAGACAGAAATCCATCAATCACGGCCAAGCAATGAGTACAGCTTGCTACTTAGCTAGCTAGGGTTGTCATAAACCTAATTACTAACATATGCAAGTTTGAGAAATCCAATTCCAGTTACCTGCCCTGCAGACTACCCGATTGATCCAAGCCAAAAGAAAAACAAGTATAGCAGACACACTGCAGTAAGAAACATGTGTCCTAAAGAAGTATCCCACTCGACGGTGTGCTGGAAGAGTGCTCATCATGACAGATAGCTCCAAATTCCTATTAGATATATATAAGACCGAAAAACAATGGGTGCAGCTAACCAGGAAAATCTTACCTCCCAATGATCTAAATAATCAAGCTAGTTGTATAGTTCCTAACATATTCATTAGGATTTCGGGTGTGGCATTCTGCAGACTCCATTCTAGGCATGAGACATGCGAGACTGGACAAGACAAGCAAGATTGTGCACTACAACAAGCCACAACAAGACATGACAATATCAAGACAAGAGTGCGCTGGGACGAGCCACTATCAAGGAGCTAGACAGGTACTAGAATCATGAGTGCGCCATGACAGGCCACTATCAAGCAAGCTAGTAAAAGACATGTACAAGAGTGCACCACGACGGGTCACTATCAAGTAAATATTGGACATGGCATAGACTATAAAGTACAATAAATATGGAATGGCATAGCAATACATAATGAGTATAGAGAACATATGAACATAAGCTAGTGTCAAGTGTATATAGGGTGTACAATCATTCTCTATGTATACAAGGTCATCTAATCATGTTAAGAATTCATTACGATCGAAGAAGATATCAAAAACGGGCAAAAAGGGACAAAAACGGGCAAAAACGGGCAAAAATAGCCTAACCGGATCATCCGACAGATTTTTCAAAATGTCACAGCAAGTTTAATGGTGCAAGTTCGGATTTTTTGATGAATTTACGCGAATTTCCGACGGATTTTTCGAACTGTCACAGAAAGATGATTCTTGAAAACTCAAAACTTGTTTCGGCCATAAAAACTTCGTTTTAAATCGAAATTCAGATTTTCACAAGTCAAAATCGCATGAAATTTAATTCCCTACAACATGGGAGTATTAGTTTTCACAAATTCAAAGATTTGATAGATCAACACCTCAAAATACTCGAAAAATAGGTTTTCGGGAAATCGAAACGGGTTTTGATTTCCACCAATGTCAAAATCTATGTATACAAGCTTGGTGAGGGCCTCATATATGTATATGTGACCAATATCCATGATGGTAACACCAGTATCACTCTTGATACCAAGTTTTCTACTAAGTTTGGATTTTAACAGAAAATCAAATCATAGTCCTAACCAAATTTAGAAACATGCATATGATGAGAATCACAAGGGAAACATTCTTAACAAAATGAGTTTAGAACAATTCTACGAATTTAATACCAAGGAAAACAAAAATGACAACAAAATAATATTGTTCATGAATTTGGCAAGATATACTTGCCTAGGTTAAGTTCCATGCCTAATCTTCTACTCCTCCTCCTAAGGGGTTAGACACCACACCCAAGCCTCGAGGCCAAGCTCTTGGCAAGCTCCAAAGGGGAGAGAAGATAAGAAGAAATGAAGAGAGAGTGAAAGAATGAAAAGATAGAGGAGAGAGAAAATGAAAGGGTATATATAGAAGGGGAATTAATTTTGACCATTGGATGGTGATCCATGTCAAAATCTAAGTCAATCATGGCCATTCAAACAAAACCAAATATCCATTAGGTAAAAGGGTGCATCTGTACTATTCAAGAAAATATCTAAATACTATTCATCCAAATATCTAAAATACTATTCACAAAAATATCGGAAACACTATTCACAAAAATATCTGAAATCAAAAATATCTAAAATATGGAATATCTGCCCGGGCGGTATGCCGTCGGTATACACCGGTATACTGGCGGTATGATGGTCAAAGAGAAAATCTATAAGTTGAAAAAAATTTAAAGTGTTTCAAAAACCCAGAAAATACGAAATACACTACAAAATACATATCCGTTTATAAATATCGATACTGTGAGACGAGTCTCACAACTCTTTCCTCCTTAGAAAAATTCTGTCCTTGGAATTTCCTAAAGGTAATCAAAAGCAAGCGAGAAATCCAAGAAAACATGCTATTAGGATCAAGATGGGAAGCTCATAAATCATGAAATCCAACTAGAGTAATGTATAAGAAATGTAAAAGCAATTTAAACATACGAAAACAACAACATCATGTATTCCTACAATCACACTCAAAAGGTAGAACATAGATATACGAATAAGTATACCTCACGAGTCAAACAGATAAAGGTAACGAACTCGGATATCATCCTCGCGCTCCCAAGTCGACTCGTCCGGTGAGTGATGATCCCAAGAAACACGAACTAATCGGATAGTCCAGTTCTTGAGAACCTTCTCCCTCTGGTCCAAAATGGATACGGGCCACTCCTCATACGATAGGTCGGTACCAACGACCAGCTCAGAATGATATAGGATATGGCTCGAATCCGGAACATACCGACGTAACTGAGATACGTAAAATACGTTATGTACCTCGCGTAGCGACGATGAAAGAGCAAGACGATATGATACATCTCCTACTCACTCGAGAATATCGAACGGTCTAATAAATCTAGGACTAAGCTTTCTCCGTACGCCAAAACCTGATGACACCACGGGTAGGCAAAATTTGAAGAAATACGTGATCGCCGACAGAGAACTCAAGATGACGTCGATGCTGATCTGCCCAGTGACGCTGTCGATCCTGAGCTACTCTGAGATGCTCTTTGACCTACCTGATTACTCCAACTGACTGAGCAATCATATCTGGACCAAGCACCTGCCTCTCTCCAATATCATCCCAAGCTAGGGGTGACCTACATCTCCTACCATACAAAGCCTCGAAAGTTGCCATTTGAATGCTCGTCGTGAAGCTATTATTATAAAAGAACTCCACCAAATACAAATGATCTTCCCAAGAACCACTGAAGTCAAGAGTGCATGATCGAAGCATATCATCCAGAGTTTGAATCGTATGCTCCGACTGACCATCTGTCTGTGGATGGTATACTGAACTGAAGCTCAAACGGGTACCCAAACTCTGCTGAAGACTCTGCCAGAAATAAGAAGTGAATCTGGAATCCCGATCTGAGACTATGCTAACTGGTACCCCATAGAATCTAATAATCTGCCTCAAGTACTGCTCGACCAACTGCTCTGTAGACTGACCAACTCTGAAAGGTAGGAAGTGGGCAACCTTCATGAGTCGATCTACTATAACCCGAATGGCATCTCTACTAGTCGGGGTTCTAGGAAGACCAGTCACGAAGTCCATAGTAATATGATCCCACTTCTACTCCGGGATCAGTAAAGGCTAAAAAAGTTCGGCCGGTCTCTGATGCTCAATCTTGACCTGCTGGCAAACCAAGTACCGAAAGACAAACCGAGCTATCTCTCTCTTCATACCATTCCACTAGAAATGCTGATAAAAATCATGGTACATCTTCATCCCACGTGGATGAGCAGAATACTGAGAACTGTGGGCCTCCGACATAATCTCATGTTGAATATCTCCACTCGGCACACGAAGACGACTCTAAAATTGGAGTATCCTATCCTCATGGATGCACAACTCTGATTTGTACCCTGCCACACACTCTGCTCTGAGCTATCGAAGCCTGGCATCCCCTGACTATGCTGCTTTGATCCTCTCTACAATGGTAGACTGCCCCTGCAAGCCTGCAATCATAGCTGCTTCACCAGGTAGCACTACCTCTATGCCCATCTCCTGAAGATCCTCCTGAAGGTGACGTTGCTCCGTCTAGAAATAGACTTCGGGTCTCATGTTCAAAGTGTCTGCAACGACGTTTGCCTTTCCGGGATGATACTGAAGATCAATATCATAATCCTTCAGTAACTCGAGCCACCTCCTCTGCCGCATGTTCAGATACCTCTGGGTGAACACATACCTTAAGCTCTTATGATCAGTGAAAATCTCTACACGATCACCATATAGATAATCCCTCCAGAGCTTGAGGGCAAACACAATCGCGGCCAACTCAAGATCGTACGTCGGATAGATCTTCTCATGGTCCCGAAGCTACTGAGACGCATAAGCTATCACTCGACCATGCTGCATAAGAACACAACCAAGTCCCCGGCCTGACGCATCATAATACACCGTGAACCCACCTGGTTCGACGGGTAATATCAAAATAGGAGCTGAAATCAAACTCTGCTTGAGTTTCTCAAAAGAAACCTGACAAGCATTTGACCACTCAAAGCACACATCCTTATACGTCAGACGTGTCATGGGTGCAGAGATCCTATCAAAGTCTATCACAAACCGTTTGTAGTAGCCTGCTAATCCCAAAAAGCTACGTACGTCTGAAGCTGTACGAGGTACTGGCCAACACTCGATAGCCTCTACCTTCTTGGGGTCCACCTCAACACCACCTTCGACAATAACGTAACCCAAGAAAGAGACTCGATCGAGCCAAAAATTGCACTTGCTGAACTTCGCGTAAAGCTGATAGTCCCGAAGAATCTGAAGAACCAAGTAAAGATGCTGCTCGTGCTCTACCTCAGTCCGACTATAGACCAAGATATCATCGATAAACACTATCACAAACGGGTCTAAATGGGACATGAATATACGATTCATGAGATCCATGAAGATCGCTGGCGCATTGGTTGCTCCAAAAGGCATAACAAGGAACTCCCAATGGCCATATTGAGATCTAAATGCCGTCTTGGGTATATCCTGCTCTCTGACTCTGATCTGATGGCACCTAGACCATAAATTGATCTTCGATAACATAGCCGCTCTACTAAGCTGGTCGAACAAGTCATCTATCCTGGACAAAGGATACTTGTTCTTTACGGTCACCGCATTAAGATGACGATAGTCAATGACCATACGCGATGAACCATTCTTCTTCTTTACAAGAAGGACTGGAGCTCCCTATGGAGATCCACTAGGAGGAATGAATCCCTTGGTCCTACGATCCTCAATAGACTGATACAGCACCAACAACTCTGAAAGAGTTATCGTGAAGACTCTCGCTGACACCTGCTCTGCTCCCGGAACCAAATCAATATAATACTCAATCTTCTGAACTAGAAGAATACCCGAGAGCTCCTCGAAAAACACATCAAGAAACTCACAAACTACTCTAGGCAACTATACCTCCTCGGCTTCATCCATCCACATGACCACCGGTGAAGACTCCACCTCGACTCTAGAGAATGGGGACTCCTCCTCATTCGGAACACGAAAGATAACCTTGCCAGCATGGCAATCTATCATAGCGTGTCGAGCCCTTAACCAATCCATACCTAGGACGATATCTGTCATGACCCACATCCGCTTTTCGGATGCGAGCACGTGAGCAAGCCAGGTACGTATCGAGCGAACACTAGCCCCTTTCGAATACGTAAACGCTGTCATGGCTATGGTATACTGCCAAATCATGGAAAAATATATCTATATCTCAGATCCACATTAAGTGCACAGAATAGGAATGAACATTATGGGTCGTGGTCTGCAGCCCACTAGCATATACATCCGATAAGACTCCAAGAGTATATCAAGAGTCTCTAAACGGAATCAATAAGCAGAATATCTCATGATAAGAAATGAAAAGCAAGAAAGGATAACAATATAATATAACTAATAAATACCTGAGACATGTATCACAGTCATCTACCATCCCACTCTACCACTAACTCCATACAATCGCTAAAACTGAAGAGTTCATAAGGTCCTCAGAGGACATAGTAAGATACATACGAACATGCCTATCTAGCAGTTTAATCATGCATGATAATATATAAACATGATATAACAAGGAACGACACTTAACGTGGCAAGAGACTATGACCAAACTGCTAAAAAGTGACTAACGACAAGTGGCTACTGACAGGTGACCTTGAACACGAACACTAGAACAATTATACGTAACTGAACTGCTAAATGAACAAGCGAACACGAGATTAATGGAATACCAAACCCTCGCCCCGAGTGGACTCGCAAGTTTGAACTAATCACTAACCCTCGTCCTGAGTGTGGACTTTCTGGTTAGTTCACGGTAATGTACCCTCGTCCCGAGTGTGGACTCTCTGGTACAAGTATAGCATCCTTGTCCCGAGTGTGGACTCTCTGATGTAAACACCCTCGTCCCGAGTAGACTCTCTGGTACAAGTCAAGTCAACACCCTCGTCCTGAATGTGGACTCTCTGATGCAAATAATCGATATCCTCGTCCCGAGTGTGGACTCACGGATGTAAACAGATCAAGGCAAATACCTTCGTCCCGAGTGGACTCTCTGGTGCCAAGAAAACAATAACAAGGATTTAGAAGTTCAATTACACGCACTCGTTCTATGACACGACTCAGGCAAGGTACCGGTGAGACAAGGTATGACTCGGTTAAGACACGGTCAAGTTCAGTATAACTACACTATCAAGTCAAGCAAGACCATAAACTGGTGAACACGGTATGTAGAAATTAGATAAAGCAAGTAGACAAGAAAGCTAATGAATTATGTAAAATCTATAACAAATATAGTATCTATAATAATACACTAATAACATGAAAACTATAAACGTGAAATTAAACTATATAGGGAGGCAAGGTATCTTGTCTGGAGTTTGCACGCAGATCCAACAGAATATAGTCAACTGTTAAGGCATAAAGTCCAAATCATCACAACTGTCTCCGAAAGCTGAAACGGACATTACCAATATTTTCAGAATAGTCAAATTAGCTAGGATTGCCTGTCCTTAAGTCTAATTCTGGACACAGGGGCAAAACAGTAATTTTAGGCAAAAATGGTGTCTGCCTTTGGACTCGCTTTGTACCGAAAAGCGTGCCAGAGTTAATGGTCTCTAAAGTCGACAAACTATATGTCTAGAGAATTGTTTTGATGATAAGAACCCAATGGTATGTCCAATTTTGGATTCCGGTGGGCCGTGCACAAAATCACCCGTTAAATCGGATCGTGGGGCCCACAAAACGGCAATCCATTCAACTGTCTCAAAATCGGACCAAACTTGGCATACAAGACCAAAAAAATGATACGGTCCTGTTGACGCAAGTTTCATTTCGATCTGACGAGCGTGCACAAAGTAATTAGAAAATTTGAACATAGGCCGATACGGTGAATTTCGACGGATACGTATCAAATTCGTCGCGCACACGCAACCAATTTAAATTTCGTCAAAGCCCACACGTCCACGAAGCCGTTACGCACCTTTAGATGCTTTCGGTTCGCGACCATGTCGCCCGGATTGGTGGGACGCACGTCGTATCGAAGGTTTTTCGTAAATTTTAAAATTATTTTCTTAGGTTTTTTTTTTCTAATTTTGAACAACTGTTAACTTTCTACTCAATTAATGAAATTCCAAACTATCAATTTGATTCTACTGTCCTATAGGTTGTCTAAAAGGCTATTCAAATAGATTCCTAAAATTCTTAATAGATCGATCAGGGATCGCCTTCAAACATGAGTATATGCCAACCCAATTATGTCAATACAACAGTGGTTTTATGTCGACTTAGTAACGATTTTACGAATCGACCGATCGACCCCGTTGGGATCTATTCATTAGGATCTCTAGAGGGTCATATGAGGTTCCTATAGAAACTTGCAAAATTAAAAATAATAGAGAACACGTGAAGTAATTCGGTCGAGAAGTGGTACCTCAACTGATGCCGACAAATAGAGCAGTGCTCTATTTTCGGTAGGCCACCGCGGCTTTGGCGGCGCTCCGGCGCATGTCAGGGCGGTGCAGGGTGGCACACGCGGTCGTCCAGAGGTGGCGAGTCGACTGGGGTTTGGGTTTTGCATTAGGGTTTGGGTTTTTCTATAACTCCTTCTCGATCTCTCTATTTATACACTATGCGCTCGTTGAGAATAGGCTGGGGAGGGCTCGTGTTCGAGCTGGGAAAGTACTTCTCCAATGCTAGCTGCTTGTTGGTTGGGGAAATTTGTTTGGGCTGATGTGGGTTTTGGGGAAGCTTTGGGCGGGGTTGCACGCATGGCGTGTGGGCCTGGCCCGACTGGCTTGGCCTGGGACTGAAATAAGCTGGGCCTATTCCATTTCTTTTTTTTTCTATTTCTATTTTTGTTATATATATTTATATACGCATACACATATATATATATACAATATATATACATATATATATATACAATATATATACACCTATACACCCATATATATAGGTATTTGTATATACATACACATATACATCTACATATATATATTTATATATACGTACACATGTACACCTATATTTATATTATATATATATATATATATATATATATATATATATATATATATATATATATATATATATATATATATATATATATATATATATATATATATAAAATATATATATATATATATATATATATATATATATATATTTGTATATATATCTACACGTATACACCTATATATATTTATATTTATACATACACCATATATAATATTTATTTATATATTCATACACATACAAAATATATAATATTTATTTATATATTCATACACATAGAATATATATATTCATATATATTCATATTCATATACACATACCCACATATTATATATATATATATATATATATATTTTATATATATATATATATATATATATATATATATATATATATATATATATATATATATATATATATTAACTCAAAGGCATTTTATTGAAATAAGGGAAGCTCTAAAAGAGCATTACAGACGGTACATAGCCGAAAAACACAAAACGGGTCCTGTTGAACAAGGTGGCAAATAAGAAAAGTAGAAAATCTAATTGTGGAAATTGCAAAACTAAAATTGCGAGATTACGAGATTCCAGCACTACCCGCTGGAACTTAAACCCAGGGGGTGATCGGGTTCTCAGCCCGAAAAGGGGGGATTGCTCAGATTTTTGAAGTTCGAAAATTCAAAAAAAAGATTTTGAAAATTCAAAAAACGAAAAACGAGGGGGGTTAGGATGGGTACGCGTCCCGAGGTGGGGGGGTGGGCTCACAGCTAAATGCTGGCGCGCTGAACGAAGATGGGCGCTCTGCTCGAGGGTGGAGGCGCACGGCTCGAGGAGCCTCGCCCTTCCCCCAGCGTGCATGCCGAGAGAGGGACGAGGGCTCCGCCGAGGGAGGTCGGCCCGCCGAGGAGTTAGGGGGACGGGGAACGGGGGACGGGGGATGGGGGATGGGGGACGGGGGACGGGGGACGGGATGCCTGCGGCCGCCGGAGGGAGGGCGAGGCTCCGGCGAGGGATCCAGCCTGGGGGGCGGATGCCAGCGACAGCCTGCGGGGTGACGAAAATGAAAGAGGGGGCTGCGCTCGAAAGGCCTGGAGATGGGTGGTGCTCGAACGGCCAGGAGAGGGGGCGATGGAGCTGGCCGGCCGAAGCACGACGGCGACCTTCCGGAAGGGTGAGGGTCTGAGACCGCCGCTGCACGGGAGAAAAGAGAGGAGGCGTCAGGGGCGAGCGGACGCCGACGACAACCTGCGGGGAGATGGAGCTGAGAGAGGGGGCTGCGCTCGAACGGCCAGGAGAGGGTGGCAGAGCTCAAAAGGCCATGAGCCGAGAGAGGGGGTTGTAGGAATGAGGGAGCGGGGGGGAGGGGAGAGGGGGCGGTGCGTACGCCAGGGGCCAGGGGGAGGGAGCGGGGGATCGACCTCCGAGGAGAGCCGGTCAGCGGCTAGGGAGGCCCTCCAGCAAGAGGCGGTGAGAGCGCCGGAGGCCGGTGCAGAGGGGGAGAGCGGCTCGAGGAGGGGAAGACGGGGGCAACGTCTCCGTCGGACGCCCGCCCGACGCCAAAGCCGGGCACAAGGGCCGCCGCGCGGCCACCAGAGCCCATAAGGGGGGTTCCGATGCCAGTAAAAGGGCAAAAATGCCAGTAGGGGCGGAGGCTGGAAAGAGAGTATGGGGGAGGGCCTCTCCCTGACCGTCGGAAGCTGATGTGGACGGACGGCCGACCATCACCGGAAGAAGTCGAAGGGGGGCCAGCCCAGGGCCGCCGGAGAACTCTGCCGGAGGGCTGAGGAAGGACGTGGCCGAGTTAGGCCACCGCAGGGAGCGGGTGGCCTCGGCCGATGGAGGACGTCACCGTGAGGGGTGCGTCGAGCCGCACCGGAGCGGAGGGAGGTAGGCCTGGCGAGAGGTGTCACCCCCAGTTTCCAGAAATAGGGGTATTTTTGTCATTTTTCACTTTTGAATATTTTTGAAATTATTTATTTATTTATTGTATTATTTTGGGGTTATTTGAGTCGGGTTCGAATTTTAACTCATTCTGACTTGTTTCGACTTGTTTTGGGGACCCGGAGTAGTTTTGACTCTAGCGGGCCCACACACTAGTTAGCCACGGCCCACATGTTAGTTATTTTAGTTAGTGACAAGACTAATTATTTTTGGTTAAGATTAATTTGGATTAGTGGTTTAGGATTGACCAAACTACCCCCGACTTAAACCCCTACCAATATATTAGCTAATAGATGAGTGTAAGGGGCTTTTAGGCATTTCCTAATAAGACAAAAACTACTTTAATGGCTGGCCACTTGGAGGGGGGATAAGGGGTGAGTCATCATCATCTTCCTTTTCATTTTATCCATTCCTTTCTCTCTCATGTTCTTCCCCAAATTTCTAGAGAGCAAACCTATCGATTTCATCTCCAAATCCACCATTTCTTCCACCAAATATTCATCTTTTCTCTTCTACTCCATGAAAGGAAGGAGCTAGCCAAGTTTGGGAGGATTCGGAGCTCGTTCGTGTCCTTTTGGAATCTCTACGTGTCGGTGTCGAGTCGGAAGGCTTTTTCCTTTGAATCTCTCTTCCGGAAGGTATAATCTCTCCTCTAATCCACCCCAACATGCATATAGGATTATTTTGGACCCGTAGGAATGATCCCCATGGTTGTATCTCCATTTGTGTCCATTTCGTGTCCATTTGGAGGTCATAGGAGTGTCCTTTGTGTTGTGCTTTGTGTCCATGTGGGAAACCCCCAATATTGGACACTTCTTGTGGTTGTGATCTATTTAATGAATATTTCCTATTTTAATTTCAGATTTTAGATTCCTATAACATTGCTCTAAATGTTTCATTTATATATATATTTTCATGGTTATATATTTATATATATATGTGTGTGTCCATATGTATGTGTGTGTGTGCATATGTATATATATATGTGTGTGTGTGTGTGTGTGGGAGTGTAGAGATTGAGATAGTATTAGAGATTGAGAGAGTGAGTTTGAGTTAGAGAGTGTTAGAGTAGGACTAATAGAGAGTGAGATATTGGGAGAGTAGAGAGTGATTTGAGAGAGGGATTAGAGAGTGGATTAGAGAGGGAGATGAGGGAAGAAGAGGGGGGGGGGAAACCTGCTGATTTTATAGCAGTTTAGAGCAGCAGTAGCAGCTGCTATGCAGCAGCCATTACAGCCATTATAAGCAGCCCCAAACCAGTCCTTAACCCCATTTAACAGCCCTATAAATCAGCCCAACAGTCCCCTACATGACAGCCCATGGCAGCCCCAAAACAGCACACAAATCACCCTATATTTTAGCCATATATAAGCCTCTATTTCACCATACTTTTAGCCATATATAACCCTATAAATTAGCCCATAAATCAGTCTAAAACAGCCCCTATATCACATACAATTCAGCCACATATAAGCCCCCTCATTCACACATTCTACCATTCATTTTCCCCAATTTTTCCTTCATTCTTTCATTCATTATTCATTCATTCTTTCCCCTCATTCCACATTCAATTTCAACACAAATTCAGCCCACATTTCATCCCCCAGTCATTCACCACTCATTCAGTCACTCAATCATTAATCCATACATCTATTAGACCCACATTCATTCACTTTTCCATTCATTCAATATTTCACTCCATATCCCATTCCATTTTCTATTTCATTACATTCAAAATCAGTCCCTTGGTCCTATAGGTCTTGAGTTTGTGTTGTGATGTGAGAATTATTAGAGGGTAAGGTATTATGGTAGGCTTGTTAGATTTAGTATTAGATATTAGTTAGTGTTGGTGTTAGCTTGATGGTTGTGTTAGTGTTAGTAGTGAGTTGGTTAAGTTAGTGTCCTAACTAGGTTAGTATCCTAGAAGACTAGTTAGAGTGGCTAACCTAGACACTAGGAGAGTGTAGGAGAGTGAACTAGGAAGGTTGGTAGAGAGTAGGGTGTTGTATCTCAAGATACCATAGCGTATCATGATGATACTTAAGGTAATGTTGAGATGACCAACATGGACCATAAGATGGACTAGATGTCCTAGAACCCTAGATTTCTTGGTTGGTAAACCTTAGATAGGATAGTATCTAGCTACCCTAAGGAGCCTAGGCTAGTATCCCGAGATCTAGAGGGGTTTCCTTTGTAATGGGCAAGGTATTGGTATTTACCTTGTGAAGGGTAAATGTAGGTAATAGGGTATTAATAAGATATTGAGTTTGACTTCTAAATGGGGTTAGAAATTGGTTGTCTTGGTAGGTAATGACTAGATGAGGGTAGTTTAGGCTAGTCTTGACCTCCGTTGACCAAGGGTTGACTTTTTGACCAAAAGTCAACTTCAAGTCAACACTTGACTTAGAATTGACCAAAACCAAATCAGAGTTGACCAGTTGACTGAAAATCAACTGTTAGTCAACATTTGACTTGTTTGACCTAGAGTTGACCCAGGGTTGACTCAGACCAGAGTTGACTTTTTGACCAAAAGTCAACTGTAAGTCAACCTTTGATCCCGTTTGACCTAGTTTGACTTGGATTGACTCCCAGTGACCTGGTATGACCTAGTATGAGCCAGTATGACCTAGTGTGACTCAGTCTGACCTAGATTGACCTAGTTTTGACTTAGACTTGCATTCATGATTTGAATTAGCTTCCTTTTTTAGTATTTAGCCATGTTTGACTCATAGTATCTTATTTTAGGTCTGTGATCACTCTGAGCGTCTGTTCACCCTATCAGCTCAGGACCACAGGCGAGTACATTCACTGATAGTTTTCATTGTCTTGATATCTGCTATATCCGATTTAGCTGTAGTGTTATACTCAATTTCCAGTCACAACAGTTCACGGACTAGTATATGTTGGATCATGACATGGGATGTTATTCCTAGAGTTACATGGTATATTGGTACATATTATGTCTTGTTTCAGTGTATTGGTATAGACACCGATTTCAAAAGGGGACTTGCTACCCTCTTATGGAATCCTGTGTCATAACGTGTCATGTCCAGATCCATTGTACTATTCGGGGATGGGGGAGTTATTAGTGGTTGTGTGATCAATTCCCACATGGTTCTATGGTACATATGGTTCATAGCTATACCCTCGCCACACGACGGGTAAAGCCTTACCCTATACGGTTCATAGCTTTCCATGGTGACTGGCCTTATCGTTCTATTGTATACAGGGTTCATAGCCAGTCGAATGGAAAGCCTGAGCATATTTTTCCCAAGCCGATCACATAACGCACTAATAATTCAAGGCACCTTTTATATTTATTGTCTTGGTGACTAAGTTCTGTTCGGGAGAAGGGTTACAGCCCCGGTCCTTGTTTGGTTTAGGGGTTGTAACTCGGCTTCCGAATAGTTCCCAAGTCGCCCTATATACATTCATATCGTCGTCCTTTTCAGTACTCACATCATGATATGTATTTTCAGTTGATTTTGTCTTGTATTTCATTACACTGTCTCTTATAGCTTTTGTCAATTCATATGGAACTGTTGTTTGTCACGCCCCAGAACCAGAATACTGGAGAGCGGGGGAATGACTCAGCCAGCTACGTATTACGGGTAGATGAATTCCGTATAATACGATCAATGCTGTCTAACCAGACGAGGGGGTGCATACTACATAAAGTCTTACTATGGTTATTACACATCTATTGTCTCAATCATTCGAATAAGAAACAGTAATAGAGAACATGTAAGATAAAGCAGTAAGGCGTCCCAAACGCTCTGTCAAAATGTTCTTGATATCTGGCTTTACAAAACATAGCCAGATTGATGTAGCAAAAGTATACACAATTGTTATCAGCTGCAGTCTGACTTTAATTACAATTATGTAAAAGTAAGTACTAGACAATCCGACTAACATGTCGGTGCCAAACGGCTAAGTATAAAGTAATTGACAAAACGAGCGGTGAAGTAAGGGACCCGCTCGAGTCCTCCTGCGATCATCCTCTAGTGTTGACCATCTTGGAGGTAGAAGTAAGCTGGATCCTCGGGGACCGGCTCTAAATCTGGCCATGCAAAACCAAAGAGGTTAGACCTCTAATAGCAAGTACCACAAGGAAGCACGACATGAGAACTAAAACCAGTAATGTAAGAGAATAATACTAATAAATCTCTGCTTGCTACTAGGATTCACATCACATCACGACACTTCGAACCAACCTCCCAACCAAACAAGGACAGAAGTTGGCCCGTCATGTCCTGACATTCTGATCATCTCAGTTAGGTAACAGAGTAGTATAGTACACAAACAAATCATCTTAAACGGCCAATCAACTCCCACGGCTTGCTATTGTGAGTCCCAAGTTATCCTGGAATAATACAATTAGGGATTCCGTAGTTCTTACTATGTGCAAGCAAGGCTAGTCTATCCAGTCAATCATGTACGCCATGCATGGATTAGACGAGTCCTAGCAGGACGCCCGTCAATATACAATATACAATAATAATAAAAGCAGATACTGTTCCCTGCCCGTGTGGCAGTTTTACAGTATATGTGGGAACCAGCCGGCCCGTCGGATACTACTCGTCCCAAGGGGGCTGCCATGTAAGAACTCGGGAATCCATTCTCTCCATGCCATCATTATTTTATTTAACTTAATAGTCCCTATGTTGAGTGAAATCCCATGCCGTGGATCATGGTCATTCAAATGAGTACTTTCGTACGGGGTACGATATGCACAACTCTACAACGATACCAGTGTGGTTAGGTTGCAGGTCTTATATAGCGTAATGCAACAATCAAATCTAACCACGGTAATCATGCCTTGACCATAAAGTACACATGCTTCTTTTGTAGAAAATAAATAAGTAAATAAATAAATAAATAGATTGAAGCCTGCATGTGCATGTATGTCAATATTCGGGATCAGCCAGTCGATTACAATAGTTCATAACATGAACGTGTCTCATTCATTCAATTCAATAAGACGACTAGCCAGTCTCTTAGTTCCAACTAGGAACGCATGATCAATTTAGTCAAGATAACCATTATTATCAATGGTGACAAGGCATGAAAGTCAATTAGTATTAAATGGGGTCGAGTCTATAACTCTCAAGGTTTAATTCCAGTCAATCGGGGTATCTATACTCAATTCATGACATATGGTACATCCCACGTAACAATCTATATTTAACAGAAATATCAACATATCATGATTATATCAAGTCTCATGCCAAAAGGCGTAAGGATATAAAATGGACGTTAAATATCTAATAAAACATCAATATACAGGGCTATAGAAGAACCAAGCTTAAAAAAAATAAAACCAAACTGACATGCTGACATAAGACCAAGTCAGCCAAAGGCCATATGCCTAGGTCAGGCTACGCTCAGGTCAAGATATGCAAGTCATACGCTCCCAAAGGCAGCGTATGAACTCCATATGACTCCTGACCATCCAAGTGAGCGTACGCAAGTCATACGCTCCCAAAAGGTAGCGTATGGACTCCATACGACTCCTGACCATCCAAGTTAGCGTATGAAAGTCATACGCTCCCAAAAGGTAGCGTATGAACTCCATACGACTCCTGACCATTCAAGTCAGCGTATGCAAGTTATACGCTCCCAAAAGGCAGCGTATGGACTCCATACGACTCCTGACCATCCAAGTCAGCGTATGCAAGTCATACGCTCCGAAAAGGTAGTGTATGAACTCCATACGACTCCTGACCATTCAAGTCAGCGTATGCAAGTCATACGCTCCCAAAAGGTAGCGTATGGACTCCATACGACTCCTGACCATTCAAGTCAGCGTATGCAAGTCATACGCTCCCAAAAGGCAGCGTATGAACTCCATACGACTCCTGACCATTCAAGTCAGCGTATGCAAGTCATATGCTCCCAAAAGGCAGCGTATGGACTCCAGACGACATACGTTTCCAAAAGGTAGCGTATGCAAGACACACACTTCCTAAAAAGGCAGCGTATGGACCCCATACTGCGCTACGCTAAAGAGCGCGCACAGCTCAGTGACGCAAGCTAAAAAGCTAGTGTACACTGCTCACTGTCTTCTCCAAACAGCAAGAACTCCATGGTTGCACCCTAAAGCTTCAAAAGTCCACAACTTGGTCAAAACAAGTCCAAATCCAACTTTCCAAAGGTCAAAATTGTGTAGAATAAACTTCTCTACAACATAGAACCATCAAAACTTGAAAACAAAGAAGTTTGATAGATCAAAACCACCAAAATCCAAAAATAACTAATTTTTAGATCTACAAAAATTAAGACTTCGAAATGAAAAATGCTAAGTTGTAAACTCTCTTCGGATCACGAGAGGAAGATAAATGAACCATAAAAACATGGGTTCTCATGTGGAGCAAGTTGTACTTGCCTACAGTTTGGTAGGTGGAGAGAGTAATGAAGAAGAAGAAGAGGAGTAATGGTGAGAATGTGAGTTTATGAGGAGAGAGAAAGAGATGTAAGCTTTAAATAGAAAGGGTGGTGGTAGGTGGGAGTTGGGCCGGGTCCTATGGGTCGGGTTGTAGGGGATCCAACCAAGGCTAACCCGAACCCAAATAAGCAAGACTAAGGCAGGGAATAAAAGCAGGAAATAAAGTGCAAAAATAAAATTGCAGAAATATAATTGCAGAAAATAAATTAACATGAAAATTTAAAGAGCAGATTAATTGATTAACATGAAATTAAAGGAATTTAAATACAGGATAATACATGATAAATATTAAATAAATACATGATAAATACTAAATAAATACACATGAGTTGTACATGTATAAAAATACGCATTCTAGGAACGGGGAGTGACATCTCTACCCTCCTTAGAAAAATTTCGTCCTCGGAATTTCAAATCCAAGCAGGATAGAAACATCGGGGCTAAACTAATCTAAGTACAAGCAATTTAATCAAGCAATTATTTTACAATGTCCATAGCAAGTAACATATATGTAAATCCATCAATCTACGATATCAAGCAATTCTACCCATAAGGTGATAAGCATGAGGAATCAAGACAATCAGGTACACAGAAAAAGATATACCTTGTGAGTCAAACAGATGTGGATACCGTGATCGGATATCATCCTCACGTTCCCACGTTGACTCTCCCAAAGAGTGATGACCCCAAGCAACCCGGACAAGGTTAATTGTTCGGTTCTTGAGTATCTTCTCTCTTCGGTCCAAGATAGACACAGGCTGCTCCTCGTAAGACAGGTTGGTACCAACAACCAGTTCTGAATGATCGAGGATATGGCTGGGGTCCGATACATACCTTCGCAATTGAGATACATGAAACACGTCATGCATCTCTCGTAACGAAGGTGGAAGGGATAAACGATAAGCAACATCGCCTACCCTATCAAGAATAGCAAATGGGCCGACTATCGCGGACTCAACTTCCCGCGAACGCCAAATCTAATGACCCCACGGGTAGGGGAGATCCGCAAGAACACGTGGTCTCCAACAGAAAACTCTAGCGGCCTACGATGCTGGTCCGCCCAATGACGATGCCGATCCTGCGCAACACGAAGTTCCTCTCTAATTTCCTTAATCACTTCAACCGTCTGGATAATCATTTCTGGGCCTAGCATCTTCCTCTCTCCGATATCATCCCATGCAAGCGGCGATCTACACTTCTTACCATATAGTGCCTCAAATGGCGCCATCTGGATACTAGCATGATAACTTTTGTTGTATGAGAACTCAATTAAGTGCAGGTGACTTTCCCAAGATCCTCCAAAATCTAGAGTGCAAGCTCGCAATATATCTTCCAAAGTCTGAATTATCCTTTCTGATTGCCCGTCCATCTGCGGATGATAAACCGTGCTAAATCTTAACTTGGTGCCCAAACTACGATAAAAGCTCTTCCAGAAATGTGATATAAAGCGGGTATCTCGGTCTGACACAATACTGACAGGGACTCCATGCTGCCTGACTATCTGTTGCATATACAACTCCGCCAACTTTTCTGTAGATTGCCCTACTCTTAAAGAAAGAAAATGTGCTACCTTTGTAAGCCGATCTATTATCACCCAAATAGCATCTTTACCACTTGGTGATCTTGGTAAACCGGTCACAAAGTCCATTATGATGTGTTCCCACTTCCATTCCGGGATAGAAAGCGGTTGCAATAATCCAGCTGGCCTCTGCTGTTCTGCCTTCACTTGCTGACATACCAAGCAACGGGAAACAAACCTAGCTATCTCCCTCTTTATCCCGTTCCACCAGAAATGCTGCTTGATATCTTGGTACATCTTGGTCCCTCCAGGATGTATAGAATACTGAGAACTGTGAGCTTCTGCCATAACTTCATGTCTGATATCTCCACTAGGCACACATAGACGTGATCCAAACCTAAGTGTACCGTCTTCGTGGATTTGCATCTCCTTCCTGAGCCCTGACTCACATTCTGCCCTAAGCTTCTGAATCCTTGGGTCCTGCGCCTGAGCTACCTTGATCCTGTCTGCCAAGTCGGATTGAACTTGTAAACTTGCCAGAACTCCTACATCACTAGGAAGTATAACTTCAATGCCCATCTCCTGAAGGTCTTCTAAGATATGCTTCTGCGTTGTCAACATAAATGTGCCGCCCCTTTTGTTGAGAGCGTCTGCTACCACATTAGCCTTGCCTGGATGATACTGAAGCTCCACGTCATAATCCTTGATCAGTTCTAACCATCTTCTCTGCCTCATGTTCAGCTCCTTCTGAGTAAAGATGTACTTCAGACTTTTATGGTCTGTGTACATGTCCACTCGGTCACCATATAAGTAATGCCTCCATAGCTTCAAAGCAAATACTACTGCCGCCAACTCCAAATCATGAGTTGGATAATTCTTCTCGTGGTCCCGAAGCTGCCTAGATGCATATGCTATCACCTTCCCGTGCTGCATGAGGACACATCCAAGTCCTTTACCTGACGCGTCATAATATACGGTAAAACCTTCGGGTCCAACTGGCAATGTAAGAATGGGTGCTGATATCAACTTCTGCTTTAAATTCTTAAATGATGTCTGACATTCTGTCGTCCAAACGAATGGCACATCCTTCCGTGTCAAGCGGGTCATGGGTGCTGAAAGTCTTGTAAAATCTGACACAAATCTTCTGTAATATCCCGCCAATCCCAAGAAACTCCGTACATCAGCTACGGTCTTGGGAACTGGCCAACTCTCTACTGCTTCTACCTTCTTGGGATCCACTGCTACTCCAGCTCCTGATATGATATGACCCAAGAATGAAATATGGTCCATCCAGAACTCACACTTGCTGAGCTTGGCATACAACTGGTTCTCTCTCAGAACCTGCAACACTTTTCTGAGGTGGTCTTCATGCTCCTCTTCACTAGCAGAGTATACGAGAATGTCGTCAAGAAACACAACGACAAACTGGTCTAAATACGGCATAAAGATGCGGTTCATCAAATCCATGAATATTGCTGAAGCATTGGTCAAACCAAACGGCATTACCAAGAATTCATAATGCCCATACTTCGACCTGAATGCTGTCTTGGGAATATCTTCCTTCCGAACCCTCACTTGGTGATACCCTGAACGAAGATCTATCTTGGAGAAACTCTGGCTTTGCTCAACTGATCAAATAAGTCGTCGATCCTTGGTAGTGGGTACTTGTTCTTCACTGTTGCCGCGTTAAGCTTTCTGTAATCGATGCATAATCTGGATGATCCATCCTTCTTCCCCACAAGTACCACTGGTACTGCCCATGGCGATACGCTAGCTTGGATAAACTTCTTCTTCTTCAATTCCTCTATGTGCTGATACACCTTGGCCTGCTCCGAATCCGCCATTCTGTAAACCCGATCTGATATCGGTTTAGTTCCTGGTGCCAATTCTATACTGAACTCAATATCTCTATCCGGTGGAAGACCGGGAAGTTCTTCAGGAAATACGTCTAGAAATTCTTCAACTACCTTCGGAACCTGAACTTCTTCCATTGCCGTTATTACTCTCTGCTCTTGCTGAGTTGCCTCTGATCTGACTAAGGTGAATTTCTTCATGCCTGGAATATCAAAAGATACATTCCCACTACGACAATCTATTGTCACATAACTGTCTTTCAGCCAGTCCATGCCTAAGATAATGTCGAAATTTCCAACAAGAAATTCTATCAACTGGGTGGGTAAAGAATGCCCGCAAACTACAATACTACACGCTAGAATAACTCTACTAACTCCTACGAGCCCATTGCCAGTGAGTATATTCAACCTCCCTGGCAATGCCTCGAACTCCATTCCTAGCCGTGTCACAAATCGTGCAGATATAAATGAGTGCGATGCTCCCGAATCAAACAATGCTACTGCGGGATATGAGGCGACGAGAATGTTACCTGCCACAATATCTCCCGATGCTAATGCCTCTTCCAAGGACAGAGTGAATGCATGTCCTCGACCTCCTTGTTGGTTCCCATGTTGCGGCCTAGCCTGGTGCTGCTGCTGGCCCCTGCCTTGATGATGCTGGGGTGGTCTATGCTGGTGTTGCTGCATCGGCGGCCCCTACTGTCGAAACATCTGAGCCTGCGGCATTAACGGGCGCTGTGCCAACGGTCTCACTGCTACCGCTGGTCCTCGATACTGTCCTGCCCCTGGTGCTGGTAGAGCAGGAAACTGCTGCACTGGTCCTCCTGACCTCGAATTCATGGGACATGTGGTAACCCGATGATCTGGATTTCCATATATCAAATACTGCCCGTTCAATGTCCGACACACATCTCTAGTGTGTCCCATCTTCCCACAATAAGTGCAGCCTGCCGGGGGTTGCTGGTTCTTCTTCTGTTGCTGTTGCTGTTGTTGCTGCTGCCTGGGTGGTGCTGGCCCCCGTATCGCCACATCGTGGATACGAATGCCAGGGGATGGTGCTGTTGTTCGGGGCGTTGCTTTCCCTCCTCCTTCAATCTGACTGTGGGATCTCTTCTGACCCCCAGTCCTTGCCGCAAGCCTCTGAATGGTGATCTCATGCCTGCGGGTTGCCGTCAATATTTTATCAAAAGTTTGGTAATTGTGCCCCTCTATCAATTGCAAGAGCTCAAGATGAAACCCTTGCTGGAACCTCATCGCCCTCTTGCGCTCCGTCGCCACCATCTCTGGGGCAAACCTACTCAATCTGCAGAACTCCGCTGCGTATGCATCTACAGTCTTGCCAGCCTGTCTGAGGTTGATAAACTTCTGTTGTAGCTCAAACTGCGCCACAACTCCATAATACTTCGTCTTGAACCTTGCAGTAAAATTATCCCAAGCAACAGGACGCCTGATGCCCACTTCCTCTGATTCCCACCAATCACGTACGAGATCCTGAAGTAACAACTTCACTAGATCCACACGCTCTTCTGCCGGCACCTAAGCGGATGTCAGAATAGCCTCAATGTCCTTAAGCCAAGCATCTGCTGAGATAGCATCCTCCGTGCCCTCGAAACGACGGGGGTTGTACTTACAAAATCGGGTTGACGCTCCTGAATCTGTCCTTGCCCCTCTTTCCAATACCGTCTGCAATCCTTGGTTGAGTCGTACATTCTGCTCTTGTAACTGAGCGTGCATGCGCTGCTGGGCTAACATCTGGTGTTGCTGAGTAGCCATCATCCCTCTCATGATTTCCAGAAGGGCTGGTGTGTCCAATTCCACAGGGGTAGGTGGAACTATTGGTGGTGTTGGAACCTCCGGATATTGCGGTCCAACTGCTGGTTCTACTATCACCTCTTCTTGAATAGCCTCATGAAGTGGTTCTGACCCTTGTTGCTGACCAACCTGGTCAGGTTGTCCATGCTGCTGTCCATGTTGTTGCTGTCCAGCTCTGACAGATACGGACGAGGTGCCCCTAAGAAAAGGGACAAGAGAACAATCAAATGACTGGACAGGGAAGATCAATGAAGTCAAAGGATACTGGAATGTCAAGCTGGTATTGAGAACAACGAATCGCGAGATCAAGGGGGAACATATGTGATTGAGACATCCTATAAATCAAAACACCCCACAAGTCTGAAATCAGACCTGCATGGGCCACCACTGAAACCTTGTCACGCCCAAGAACCAGAATACTGGAGAGCGGAGGAATGACTCAGCCAGCTACGTATTACGGGTAGATGAATACCGTATAATACGATCAATACTGTCTAACCAGACGAGGGGGTGCATACTACATAAAGTCTTACTATGGTCATTACACATCTATTGTCTCAATCATTCGAATAAGAAACAGTAATAGAGAACATGTAAGATAAAGCAGTAAGGCGTCCCAAACGCTCTGTCAAAATGTTCTTGATATCTGGCTTTACAAAACATAGCCAGATTGATGTAGCAAAAATATACACAATTGTTATCAGCTGTAGTCTGACTTTAATTACAATTATGTAAAAGTAAGTACTAGACAATCCGACTAACATGTCGGTGCCAAACGGCTAAGTATAAAGTAAGTGACAAAACGAGCGGTGAAGTAAGGGAACCACTCGACTCCTCCTGCGATCATCCCTCTAGTGTTGACCATCTTGGAGGTAGAAGTAAGCTGGATCCTCGGAGACCGGCTCTAAATCTGGCCATACAAAACCAGAGAGGTTAGACCTCTAATAGCAAGTACCACAAGGAAGCACGACATGAGAACTAAAACCAGTAATGTAAGAGAATAATACTAATAAATCTCTGTTTGCTACTAGGATTCACATCACATCACGACACTTCGAACCAACCTCCCAACCAAACAAGGACAGAAGTTGGCCCGTCATGTCCTGACATTCTGATCATCTCAGTTAGGTAACAGAGTAGTACAGTACACAAACAAATCATCTTGAACGGCCAATCAACTCCTACGGCTTGCTATTGTGAGTCCCAAGTTATCCTGGAATAATGCAATTAGGGATTCCGTAGTTCTTACTATGTGTAAGCAAGGCTAGTCTATCCAGTCAATCATGTGCGCCATGCATGGATTAGACGAGTCCTAGCAGGACGCCCGTCAATATACAATATACAATAATAATAAAAGCAGATACCGTTCCCTGCCTGTGTGGCAGTTTTACTGTATCTGTGGGAACCAGCCGGCCCGTCGGATACTACTGTCCCAAGGGGGCTGCCATGTAAGAACTCGGGAATCCATTCTCTCCATGCCATCATTATTTTATTTAACTTAATAGTCCCTATGTTGAGTGAAATCCCATACCGTGGATCATGGTCATTCAAATGAGTACTTTCGTACGGGGTACGATATGCACAACTCTACAACGATACCAGTGTGGTTAGGTTGCAGGTCTTATATAGCGTAATGCAACAATCAAATCTAACTACGGTAATCATGCCTTGACCATAAAGTACACATGCTTCTTTTGTAGAAAATAAATAAGTAAATAAATAAATAAATAGATTGAAGCCTGCATGTGCATGTATGTCAATATTCGGGATCAGCCAGTCGATTACAATAGTTCATAACATGAACGTGTCTCATTCATTCAATTCAATAAGACGACTAGCCAGTCTCTTAGTTCCAACTAGGAACGCATGATCAATTTAGTCAAGATAACCATTATTATCAATGGTGACAAGGCATGAAAGTCAATTAGTATTAAATGGGGTCGAGTCTATAACTCTCAAGGTTTAATTCCAGTCAATCGGGGTACCTATACTCAATTCATGACATATGGTACATCCCACGTAACAATCTATATTTAACAGAAATATCAACATATCATGATTATATCAAGTCTCATGCCAAAAGGCGTAAGGATATAAAATGGACGTTAAATATCTAATAAAATATCAATATACAGGGCTATAGAAGAACTAAGCATAAGGAAAATAAAACCAAACTGACATCTTGACATAAGACCAAGTTAGCCAAAGGCCATATGCCTAGGTCAGGCTACGCTCAGGTCAAGATATGCAAGTCATACGCTCCCAAAGGCAGCGTATGAACTCCATATGACTCCTGACCATCCAAGTGAGCGTATGCAAGTCATACGCTCCCAAAAGGTAGCGTATTGTCACGGACTTAGTGTTTTGCTAGCACCTCGTCCCGTGCGGCGCACTATCTTCCTCCTCGAAGAGTCGTGCAAGCCTTCCCGAACCCGCTTAGCTAGATCGCTAAGGCGATATTGAGAACAATGTAGAGCAAAAGAGAGAGAGAGTGGAAGATTAAAACTTTACTATACTAGAAAAGGCTACAACTTTGGGTGGTGAGGAACAAATGAAAGCCTCCCCCCTTTTATAAGTGCTCATAGAGCAATACAAGGAAAGTCCTGGAAGGAATATTCCAAGGATTATTACTTTCTACCATAACTGGAATGGCATATTCCAGGTTTATTCCCTAGCAACATAAAAGGAAACTTCAAGGGACTTCCAGAAGCTTCTTGGGCCTCCTAGAACGATCTTGGGCCTTCCGGAGAGATCCACAATCTTCTAGAGCCTTCCGCCATCTTCTAGAATGTTTTGGAAGCTTCCCGCATAACCTTGGCCCGTGCAAAGTCATGCAAATCTGTCTCGGTGGGGCGCAAACTTTTGTACGTGACATTCTCCCCTACCTGTTTTGTCGACGCCCTCGTCGACGGGTGCAGCAAGTCTCGTGCGGTACTTCCCTTTGTCTCGTGGCTGCACATGGTTTTGCACACCTCCGCGCATGCGATCTCCCTTGCAAGCCTGTCGACCCGAATGTCCCTCACGAGCCTTGAGCAACTCCTTGCGCGAGTTACTCCGCCTCGTCGCTTCTGCCTCCGCGCAGCTTGCGACATGCTTCTCTGCCCTCGAGCCCAGCCTGGTAGCACGGTCCACCTCCCTCCGCGGAAGTGGTTCCTCGGGACGCCCCTTTGCAACACCCTTGGCCTCGCACAAAAGGCTTTTCTCCTCGAAGCCTTCCTTCTTCTCGAGCACCGCTAGGTATGCCGTCTCCCTTCTGCTGCCTCTCTTGAGCTGAATAGCGGAGATAGCTTTCCCCCTCGAAGACTTACCTCGTGCACCTTTCACCATGCACGATGAGCCTTCTTCCATGAAACCGATAACTGCCAAATGTGGCATCGGAATTGCCTTAGCCGCGATAAGGAAATCCATGCCCAATATCATCTTGAAGTCATCCAGCGCCGTAACGGTGAAATTGGCAACACCCGACCAATTTCCTACCGCTATGCGGACCCCCTTGGCTACACCCTGCACGGGGCGTGCCTCCGTATTGACGGCCTTCATCATGCCCGAATCTTCCTCCAAGGCTAGACCCAAGCGACGGACCTCCGCGCCTGTGATGAAGTTATGAGTGGCGCCCGTGTCAACCAACGCCTGTGTGCTCATGCCATTGATCCTCGCATCAACATACATGAGCCCCCTGCTCGGAGTCTTCGACACAGCAGACTTGGTCTTCACGGCGTTGAGTAAGCGCAATGCTCCCATGTGCGCTTCTACTTCGTACTCTTCGTCCTCCACCTCCTCGCTTTGGACGACATTTACACGCATGTTCCTACTCGGACATTCCCGAGCAAAGTGCTTCTCTTCGCATATGTAGCAAGAAACAGCTCGCTCGGGTTGGGCCTTCTCGTGCTTCTTTCGCTCGGACGGACCCTCCTTAGGAGAGCTCTCCTGCTCTCCCCCACCATTCTCTTTGGTGGACTTTGGCTTGGCCTCGACATCGTTGTCGTCCCACATGTACTCGACGAGCCGCTCAGCTGCTGCCACGGCGGTGTTCAAGTCTTGCACCCTCTGTCGTTGCAATTCTCGAGCCGCCCAAGGTTTGAGTCCATCGAGGAAGTAGAACAAACGATCCTCCTCGCCTATGCTAGATATCGCGAGCATCAAGCGTGTAAACTCCGCAACGTACTCCTTGATCGTCCCGGTATGCTTGAGTTGCCGTAAGCTCCACCTCGCTGCAAACTCTACATTCTCTAGATAGAACTGGGACTTGATCTCCTTCTTGAGGTCCTCCCAAGTCTCTATCGAACACAAACCCTTCTCGGCTTCCGTGCACCTTCGACGCCACCACAGCATCGCATCGTCTGTGAAGTAGAATGAAGCAATATCCACCTTCTCGGCGTCATCGTTGATGTGCAACGCCTTGAAGTATCGCTCCACGTTCCACAAGAAGTTATCAACTTCTTTGGCATCACGCACCCCGCTGAAGGATTTTGGCTCAGGGATCTTCCTTCGCCTTGGTGCCTCCCTACTCGAAGGTCCACCGTTCGCAACGGCCTTCTCCAAGATGGCAACTTTGGTCTTGAGTTCTCCGCAACTCTCGACCACGGTCTTCAGCTCCTCGTAGCCTTGGACCTTCTTACGCAAGTCCTCAATCTCCGCGCGATGCCCCTTGAGCTCCTTCTCAAGTGCGGATCGGACCTCTTGGAATTGCTCCCGAAAGATTGCCATGGACGAAGCGACGTCATTCTCCATCCCATCGAAGTACTCTTCTAGCCTCGTGTTGCTTTGCTCCACGGAGCCCATGCGTATCTCCATGTCCCTCGAACCCGTCTCCAAGACCTCGACACGTTCGACAAGACCGGCAAGGCTACGCTCCACCGCAGACTCCTTGCTCTTGCCCCTCTTGTGCGTCTTGGCGTGCCCCTCCTTAGGCGACGCGGGTCCTTCCTGGACGTTCTCGGATGTCGACATGGCACCAACCGACCTTCGCTCTGATACCACTTGTCACGGACTTAGTGTTTTGCTAGCACCTCGTCCCGTGCGATGTACTATCTTCCTCCTCGAAGAGTCGTGCAAGCCTTCCCGAACCCGCTTAGCTAGATCGCTAAGGCGATATTGAGAACAATGTGGAGCAAAAGAGAGAGAGAGTGGAAGATTAAAACTTCACTATACTAGAAAAGGCTACAACTTTGGGTGGTGAGGAACAAATGAAAGCCTCCCCCCTTTTATAAGTGCTCATAGAGCAATGCAAGGAAAGTCCTGGAAGGAATATTCCAAGGATTATTACTTTCTACCATAACTGGAATGGCATATTCCAGGTTTATTCCCTAGCAACATAAAAGGAAACTTCAAGGGCCTTCCAGAAGCTTCTTGGGCCTCCTAGAACGATCTTGGGCCTTCCGGAGAGATCCACAATCTTCTAGAGCCTTCCGCCATCTTCTAGAATGTTCTGGAAGCTTCCCGCATAACCTTGGCCCATGCAAAGTCATGCAAATCCGTCTCGGTGGGGCGCAAACTTTTGTACGTGACAGTATGGACTCCATACGACTCCTGACCATCCAAGTCAGCGTATGCAAGTCATACGCTCCCAAAAGGTAGCGTATGAACTCCATACGACTCCTGACCATTCAAGTCAGCGTATGCAAGTCATACGCTCCCAAAAGGCAGCGTATGGACTCCATACGACTCCTGACCATCCAAGTCAGCGTATGCAAGTCATACGCTCCCAAAAGGTAGCGTATGAACTCCATACGACTCCTGACCATTCAAGTCAGCGTATGCAAGTCATACGCTCCCAAAAGGCAGCGTATGGACTCCATACGACTTCTGACCATTCAAGTCAGCGTACGCAAGTCATACGCTCCCAAAAGGCAGCGTATGAACTCCATACGACTCCTGACCATTCAAGTCAGCGTATGCAAGTCATGCGCTCCCAAAAGACAGCGTATGGACTCCATACGACATACGTTTCCAAAAGGTAGCGTATGCAAGACACACGCTTCCTAAAAAGGCAGCATATGGACCCCATACTGCGCTGCGCTAAAGAGCACGCACAGCTCAGTGACGCAAGCTAAAAAGCTAGTGTACACTGCTCACTGTCTTCTCCAAACAGCAAGAACTCCATGGTTGCACCCCAAAGCTTCAAAAGTCCACAACTTGGTCAAAACAAGTCCAAATCCAACTTTCCAAATATCAAAATTGGGTAGAATAAACTTCTCTACAACATAGAACCATCAAAACTTGAAAACAAAGAAGTTTGATAGATCAAAACCACCAAAATCCAAAAATAACTAATTTTTAGATCTACAAAAATTAAGACTTCGAAATGAAAAATGCTAAGTTGTAAACTCTCTTAGGATCACGAGAGGAAGATAAATGAACCATAAAAACATGGGTTCTTATGTGGAGCAAGTTGTACTTGCCTACGGTTTGGTAGGTGGAGAGAGTAATAAAGAAGAAGAAGAGGAGTAATGGTGAGAATGTGAGTTTATGAGGAGAGAGAAAGAGATGTAAGCTTTAAATAGAAAGGGTGGTGGTAGGTGGGAGTTGGGCCGGGTCCTATGGGTCGGGTTGTAGGGGATCCAACCAAGGCTAACCCGAACCCAAATAAGCAAGACTAAGGCAGGGAATAAAAGCAGAAAATAAAGTACAAAAATAAAATTGCAGAAATATAATTGCAGGAAATAAATTAACATGAAAATTTAAAGAGCAGATTAATTGATTAACATAAAATTAAAGGAATTTAAATACAGGATAATACATGATAAATATTAAATAAATATATGATAAATACTAAATAAATACACATGAGTTGTACATGTATAAAAATACGCATTCTGGGAACAGGGAGTGACACTGTTGGTGTTTATACTTGCTCATTTTTCTGACAGGATACCGTTGACAAATTTTACAGATGATTCAGAGGCTGATTGCCCGACCTACTATGGGTTGATTCTGATGGATTAGAGTTAGACCGTGGCTTATTGGTAGAGCCACTAGACTTTGCTCACCCTGAGTAGCATAGTTTAGTTAGGTTTGCCTGGCCTGCGAGCCAGCTAGTACATTTTTAGTTGTATTATCTATTATATATATTTTCTGAGACTAGATGTTTGTGTATAGCTCTGACTTGTGGATCTTGGACTCATTTCTTGTTTTATCTATCGTATTTCCTTTCCATGCTATCTACCTTAGTTTTGATATATGTGATTGAGACTGTATTGCTATGTCACCTCCATTCGGAGTGTATATACTGTACATGTACATTTATCTGTTTTAGTCGTAGTATTTACAGACCCTATATACAGCGTTCTACCGCCGATACTGCGGCGTAGGCTGGATGTAAACACGTGCTCGTGCCCCTCTTCAGGGTGCGGGTCGTGACACATTTTTGTGGTGGCCCATGCAGGTCAGAGTCGCAATTAGTACGATCTCGTAAAGGTGCTCGACTTAGAGTGCTAATTACGAGCCTGCGACTAGGACGTAGGATCTAAGGTATGATAGGAGTTACTCAATCATATTTTAGGAAAAACTCTGATCTTTTGATTACCATGACAACTCTTCTTGTATTTGAATTCAATTGTCCTCCTTTGATAATATCCTATCATGTGCCATATTGATCTCTTGGGTTCAATTCATCTTCAGGATGACGGTGACTCGTTCTCAGGCGGCAGGGCCTAGTACAGTTCCAGAGAGGTCAGATCCGGGAGGTCTTCCACCTCCGGCTACGGGAGTAGCAGTCAAAAAAGCAGTAGCCCCAGTTCCTGCCCTTCAGGCAGGAGTAGCAGTGGCAGTTCCAGGAGGTCTTCCACCTCCGACTGAGGGAGCTGCCACATCAGTTCCTGCCCTTCCGGTCGAAGCAGCAGCAGCGACGGTTCTAGGAGGTCTTCCACCTCCATCAGTGAGACCGTCCATGGTCATCCCTGACATTCTTCTACCGCCGCCTCAGTTACCGACAGACACTCAGGAGATGATGGCCCTTCTGCAGCAGATGCTGCAGACACAGAGAGCACAGGCAGAGGCACAGCACCGTCAAGCAGAGGTGCTGCGACAGACCAAGGAGAACTCGTATCAGCTAGCTATGGCAGCAGTGGAGAGAGGTGCACAGACTACAGTTCAGGGAGCACCAGTACAGCAGCAGGGTCAGGGGAGGCCCGGTACATACCTCCACTTCAGGAAGATTAACCCGCGGGAGTTCAAGGGTACCGAGGGTATCCTATACGCGGACGACTGGCTAGAGGATGTCCAGCGGAGTCTGGAGTTGGCAGAGGTCCCGAGAGGTCTGTGGGTGACGTTTGCAGCGAGCCAGTTCTTCGATATAGCGCTGACTTGGTACCGTACGGATCCGCGTGCGTCAGTGAGAGGTATATCTTGGAAGGACTTCAGGAAACTCTTTAAGGAGAAGTTCTACCCAGATGTAGCCTTGACAGCTCTGGAGGGGCAGTTTGGTAGTTTGGTGCAGGGAAACTCGTCGGTAGACGAGTATACAGCGGAGTTCTTCCGCCTGAGCAGGTTTGCACCTAGTTTAGTCCAGGATGAGGGGTGCAAGGCCCGGAAGTTCCGGAGGGGCCTTATACATGCAGTACGCACTCGCACATCTGGACGGCGAGACACGACATTCGAGCAGATCCTTATGGAGGCTCAGATTGCAGAGGAGGACTTCGGCCTTAAGCCAAAGAGGAGCAGTGACGCTCTTGGAGCTATTTCGAGTGCAGGGCCAGCAAAGCGCCCATATTTCCAGCAGAGGCAGTTTCAGTAGCAGCAACCTCAGTTGCAGTTTCAGCAAGCACCGGTGCATGCCCAGCAGTACCAGGGACAGGGCCGGAGACAGGACATCCAGTGTGCCTTCTGCAAGAAAATAGGGCACACCCGGGAGGCTTGTAGGATGAAGCTGGGAGTCTGTTTATTCTGTGGAGCTCCAGACCACCAGGTGAAGGACTGTGCGGTCCGTGCAGCCAGACAGGCAGGCCAGGACAGAGTGCAGCAGGCCATAGGAGGCCGACACGGGCGTGCATTCGCCATGACAGTTGAGCCTACTCAGGCAGTAGCAGAGCAGATAGCAGGTCCTAATATTTCGAATCTCTTTTCCGCATTTGCCTTCTTAATAGACTGTCTTGAAATTCGATTCTATTTGTTCTTTGATCGTTGGATGAAAATTGTTCTTGTGATGTGATTTCCTTCTGAGATAAGTCGTATGGGCTAGGTCGCCTCGATTATGAGATATAGAATCCTCTAGGGTCATGCTAGCAGGCAGAGTGAGGACATATAGTCAGACTATGGACGTATCTCTCGGGTGTAGGAATTTAAGGTTTTTGCTGCCAAGCTAGCGGCAATACGAAAATTTTAAATACCATAATTCTAGAGGTATGTACCGTAGTTGAGGACTCTGTGATTATCGTAGCCTTGCTCACTGGTATAACGGAGATTCTGAGTATCATGATGATTGGACAGACGCATACAATTATCAAATTGCATAATTTTTGTTTTGTATGTGTTTGCTTCGTTTTAATTTTTGAGGATGAATTTTTAAGGTGGATAGACTTGGAGTTTCTAATTGAGAGTAATTTCAAATTTTGTAATTTTTAGTCATTTAATTCATGCTTTGATTTTGATATTTTAAATTATTTTAATTTTTAAACCATGACTTGTGATTTGAGATTTTACTATTGTTTGGTTTTAATTTCGAGGACGAAATTTTTTTAAGGTGGATAGATTTGTCACCCCCAATTTCCAGAAATAGGGGTATTTTTGTTATTTTTCACTTTTGAATATTTTTAAAATTATTTATTTATTTATTGTATTATTTTGGGGTTATTTGAGTCGGGTTCGAATTTCAACTCATTCCGACTTGTTTCGACTTGTTTCGGGGACCCGGGGTAGTTTTGACTCTAGCGTACCCACACACTAGTTAGCCACGGCCCATATGTTAGTTATTTTAGTTAGTGACTAGACTAATTATTTTTGGTTAAGATTAATTTGGATTAGTGGTTTAGGATTGACCAAACTACCCCCGACTTAAACCCCTACCAATATATTAGCTAATAGATTAGTGTAAGGGGCTTTTAGGCATTTCCTAATAAGACAAAAACTACTTTAATGGCTGGCCACTTGGAGGGGGGATAAGGGGTGAGTCATCATCATCTTCCTTTTTATTTTATCCATTCCTTTCTCTCTCATGTTCTTCCCCAAATTTCTAGAAAGCAAACCTATTGATTTCATCTCTAAATCCACCATTTCTTCCACCAAATATTCTTCTTTTCTCTTCTACTCCATGAAAGGAAGGAGCTAGCCAAGTTTGGAAGGATTCGGAGCTCGTTCGTGTCCTTTTGGAATCTCTACGTGTCGGTGTCGAGTCGGAAGGCTTTTTCCTTTGAATCTCTCTTCCGGAAGGTATAATCTCTCCTCTAATCCACCCCAACATACATATAGGATTATTTTGGACCCGTAGGAATGATCCCCATGGTTGTATCTCCATTTGTGTCCATTTCGTGTCCATTTGGAGGTCATAGGAGTGTCCTTTGTGTTGTGCTTTGTGTCCATGTGGGAAACCCCCAATATTGGACACTTCTTGTGGTTGTGATCTATTTAATGAATATTTCCTATTTTAATTTTAGATTTTAGATTCCTATAACATTGCTCTAAATGTTTCATTTATATATATATTTTCATGGTTATATATTTATATATATATATATATGTGTGTGTCCATATGTATATATATATGTATGTGTGCGTGTGCATATGTATATATATATGTGTGTGTATGTGTGTGGGAGAGTAGAGATTGAGATAGTATTAGAGATTGAGAGAGTGAGTTTGAGTTAGAGAGTGTTAGAGTAGGACTAATAGAGAGTGAGATATTGGGAGAGTAGAGAGTGATTTGAGAGAGGGATTAGAGAGTGGATTAGAGAGGGAGATGAGGGAAGAAGAGGGGGGAAACCTGCTGATTTTATAGCAGTTTAGAGCAGCAGTAGCAGCTGCTATGCAGCAGCCATTACAGCCATTATAAGCAGCCCCAAACCAGTCCTTAACCCCATTTAACAGCCCTATAAATCAGCCCAACAGTCCCCTACATGACAGCCCATGGCAGCCCCAAAACAGCACACAAATCACCCTATATTTCAGCCATATATAAGCCTCTATTTCACCATACTTTTAGCCATATATAACCCTATAAATCAGCCCACAAATCAGTCTAAAATAGCCCCTATATCACATACAATTCAGCCACATATAAGCCCCCTCATTCACACATTATACCATTCATTTTCCCCAATTTTTCCTTCATTCTTTCATTCATTATTCATTCATTCTTTCCCCTCATTCCACATTCAATTTCAACACAAATTCAGCCAACATTTCATCCCCCAGTCATTCACCACTCATTCAGTCACTCAATCATTAATCCATACATCTATTAGACCCACATTCATTCACTTTTCCATTCATTCAATATTTCACTCCATATCCCATTCCATTTCCCATTTCATTACATTCAAAATCAGTCCCTTGGTCCTATAGGTCTTGAGTTTGTGTTGTGATGTGAGAATTATTAGAGGGTAAGGTATTATGGTAGGCTTGTTAGATTTAGTATTAGATATTAGTTAGTGTTGGTGTTAGCTTGATGGTTGTGTTAGTGTTAGTAGTGAGTTGGTTAAGTTAGTGTCCTAACTAGGTTAGTATCCTAGAAGACTAGTAATAGTGGCTAACCTAGACACTAGGAGAGTGAACTAGGAAGGTTGGTAGAGAGTAGGGTGTGGTATCTCAAGATACCATAGCGTATCATGACGATACTTAAGGTAATGTTGAGATGACCAACATGGACCATAAGATGGACTAGATGTCCTAGAACCCCAGATTTCTTGGTTGGTAAACCTTAGATAGGATAGTATCTAGCTACCCTAAGGAGCCTAGGCTAGTATTCCGAGATCTAGAGGGGTTTCCTTTGTAATGGGCAAGGTATTGGTATTTACCTTGTGAAGGGTAAATATAGGTAATAGGGTATTGATAAGATATTGAGTTTGACTTCTAAGATGGGGTTAGAAATAGGTTGTCTTGGTAGGTAATGACTAGATGAGGGTAGTTTAGGCTAGTCTTGACCTCCGTTGACCAAGAGTTGACTTTTTGACCAAAAGTCAACTTCAAGTCAACACTTGACTTAGAATTGACCAAAACCAAATCAGAGTTGACCAGTTGACTGAAAATCAACTGTTAGTCAACATTTGACTTGTTTGACCTAGAATTGACCCAGGGTTGACTCAGTGTTGACCAGAGTTGACCAGAGTTGACTTTTTGACCAAAATTCAACTATAAGTCAACCTTTGACCCCGTTTGACCTAGTTTGACTTGGATTGACTCCCAGTGACCTGGTATGACCTAGTATGAGCCAGTATGACCTAGTGTGACTCAGTCTGACCTAGATTGACCTAGTTTTGACTTAGACTTGCATTCATGATTTGAATTAGCTTCCTTTTTTAGTATTTAGCCATGTTTGACTCATAGTATCTTATTTTAGGTCTGTGATCACTCTGAGCATCTGTTCACCCTATCAGCTCAGGACCACAGGCGAGTACATTCACTGATAGTTTTCATTGTCTTGATATCTGCTATATCCGATTCAGCTGTAGTGTTATACTCGATTTCCAGTCACGACAGTTCACGGACTAGTATATGTTGGATCATGACATGGGATGTTATTCCTAGAGTTACATGGTATATTGGTACATATTCTGTCTTGTTTCAGTGTATTGGTATAGACACCGATTTCAAAAGGGGACTTGCTACCCTCTTATGGAATCCTGTGTCATAACGTGTCATGTCCAGATCTATTGTACTATTCGGGGATGGAGGAGTTATTAGTGGTTGTGTGATCAATTCCCACATGGTTCTATGGTACATATGGTTCATAGCTATACCCTCGCCACACGACGGGTAAAGCCTTACCCTATACGGTTCATAGCTTTCCATGGTGACTGGCCTTATCGTTCTATTGTATACAGGGTTCATAGCCGGTCGGATGGAAAGCCTGAGCATATTTTTCCCAAGCCGATCACATAACGCACTAATAATTCAAGGCACCTTTTATATTTATTGTCTTGGTGACTAAGTTCTGTTCGGGAGAAGGGTTATAGCCCCGGTCCTTGTTTGGTTTAGGGGTTGTAACTCGGCTTCCGAATAGTTCCCAAGTCGCCCTATATACATTCATATCGTCGTCTTTTTCAGTACTCACATCATGATATGTATTTTCAGTTTATTTTGTCTTGTATTTTATTACACTGTCTCTTATAGCTTTTGTCAATTCATATGGAACTGCTGTTGGTGTTTGTACTTGCTCATTTTCCTGACAGGATACCGTTGACAAATTTTACAGATGATTCAGAGGCTGATTGCCCGACCTACTATGGGTTGAGTCTGATGGATTAGAGTTAGACCGTGGCTTATTGGTAGAGCCACTAGACTTTGCTCACCCTGAGTAGCATAGTTTAGTTAGGTTTGCCTGGCCTGCGAGCCAGCTAGTACATTTTTAGTTGTATTATCTATTATATATATTTTCTGAGACTGGATGTTTGTGTATAGCTCTGACTTGTGGATCTTGGACTCATTTCCTGTTTTATCTATCGTATTTTCTTTCCATGCTATCTACCTTAGTTTTGATATATGTGATTGAGACTGTATTGCTATGTCACCTCCATTCGGATTGTATATACTGTACAGGTACATTTATCTGTTTTAGTCGTAGTATTTACAGACCCTATATACAGCGTTCTATCGCCGATACTGCGGCGTAGGCTGGACGTAACCACGTGCTCGTGCCCTTCTTCAGGGTGTGGGTCATGACAAGAGGCCCATCCCCGACGGAGGGAAAATGGCCGGGGGAACCCGGAAGGACGGCCGGAGGGAAAGGACTGGGCCGCCTATGCCGAGCCTGACATCGTCGAGGACGTCGACAAAGGTGACATGGCCGAGGAGGGTCATCCAGGCTGAACTCGGCCATCCACGGGGGGGGGTCGACCAGGCCGAGCCCGGCCATCCCGGGAGGGAGGGGGAGCCTCCGAATGGGACAAAAACTCCGATGGGCGCTGCCGGGCCGAGCAGTCCGATCGGCCAGTCCAACCACCAGACCCCAAGCGGAGAGGGGGACGGAGCGGCGAGGAGCGGGGGGCTCGCCTGCTTCCTTCGAGCCATCATGTATATATATCTATCCCACATATATTATATATATATACATCTTTACATGTAAATAAACTCCATAATACCAATAATCTACTAAATAACCCAAAGAGTCTTGGTGAACATATTTGGCCCTAAAAAATTGTACCGATATTCTAAAACTCTATTTAAATATTAATAATACCCATTTGGTATGAATAACCAAATATTTAGAAAATATCATTAAGTCCACCCAAAAAGTTAGGAAATATTTATACATACCTAAAAGTATGTCTACATAGGCTTGGGCTTGGTTTGGGTCCATTCTGGACTAGTTTGGTACAACCGGGTTTCCTAAAACTCAATAATATAATTAATAAATAAATAAATCTTCGGTAAGGTTAAGTCACAACTTGGCCTGGTTTTTCTAGTTGGGACATCACTATGGCTCGGCCTTCCCTACCAGGGCTAATATACTAGTCAAAGCACGCCATTACACTATCCGTGCCACGATTCTTAGTCGTCTTGTACTCCAAAACTCCACCATGGCTAAAGACATGTACCGTAATAATTAATTAAAATAATTATTTAGAAAAATCTAAAAATCACCATTTAAATTAAATAAATATTAAAAAAATATTTCAAAAATTTTTGGGAAGGGAGGCTACAAATCTACCCACCTTAAAAAAATTTCGTCCTCGAAATTCTAATTCATAATTATTCCTAAAAATCAAAGTCTACTATTTCCTTAATCTCCTTAAATTTAATTTCTCAAAATATCTTATGGCCTTCTCTAGTCATTTTATAACTCCGAGTACTTGAGGACTTTTACCCACCTTTGATCATACTACTCCTCAAAATACGGTCACTTATAATCTTCTATCTTCTGGCTAACAGTCCTTCCAACGGATATCTAGGGAATATGGCATCTAGAATCCCTCATCTCTACAAACAACCAAAACTCAATAATCAAGCAGTATTATACTATAACTTAAGAATTTATGGTAAATTCTAGACAGCACGATCGTTCGTCACCTCGAAATAAAAAGGGACGAGAATCAATGGTACGGAAAGCAAGAAAGTATAATCGAGAGCAAATATGGAGTTTTCAAGAACGTAGAGAATTTCTAGGAGAATTTTCAAGGCAGAGTGGATTGAGATTTCTAAGGTTTAGTCATGGTCGCAGGCTCGTATCAGTACAGTTACGTAACCGATACGATATGCTCTGACCTGCATGGGCCACCAAAATATCATAATCGCCCATAGGAAACTCTATCAACCTAGCGAAAAACTCCCTTCTACACACTATAAATCTACACGAGGCATAGACTCGGTCTACTCCAACTAGACCGTTACCAGTAAGTATATTCAACCTTACAGGTAAAGACTATGGCTCCAAACCAACATGTGTCGCAAATCGTACAGATATGAACGAATGCGAAGCACCAGAATAAAATAAAGGTGAAGATAAATGAGAGTCAACGAAAATGGTACCTGCGACCACCTCCCCCGCTGCTAGCACCTCCTCGATAGAAAGCGTGAAAGCCTGACCCTGGCCTCTGGGTGCTGGACCCCTTTACCTCTGAGCCTGAGCCTGAACATACTGCTGAGGCCTCTGCTGCTAGAACTGCTGAGACTGCGTCGGTAATGGCCTCTAGACCTGCTGCTGCTGAACCGGTGTTGGCGCCCTGAACTGCTGAACTGGTGGCTGGAAAGATGATAATCCAGCCGAACTCCTCCTAGGATAAGCCCCCATCTTATGGTCCGGTGCACCAAAAGCTAAGTACAAGCCCTGTGTCCTACGACACTCTAGCAAGACATGCCCTTCCTTCCCGCAATAGGAACAACCAACTGAGAAAGACTATCTCTGCTGCTGAGGACGCGACTGAGAAGAATGCTGAAAGGAAGCCTTTAGAGTCGGTCCCGTCGGAGATCCAATCGCCAAAGCTTGAACTGCTGGAGCTGGTGCTGACGATTAGGAAGAAGATCCCCTTTGAATGTGAGGCCTCTTCAAAGCCGTCTGGACAGAATAGGTAAGAACATCACTCTGGCGCTGCTGTGACGCCATAAAACCCCTTAACACATCAGCCAGTGCTCGAACAACATCCTCTGGCTATTCTAGCTGAACTGGTACTGCTGGCTGAATAGGCAGAACTGGCAACTCTGCCCTTCGGTCTACCCTAGACTCTGCCCCTGAATGCTTAGGCGGAGCCTCCCGAAATGGAGGAACAGACGGAAGCTGACTCGTTATAGCTGGAATCCGATCAAACTGATCAGAAGGATCAGGAACGGTGCCCCTGAAAGTTTAAGGACACAAGGATCAGGTCGAGGGAACAGAAAAATCAACGATTAAAGCAGATATCAGGTCAAAAATCAAAGGTAGAGAGTAATACGAAAGATATCAATGGAGAAGAATTTGTGACTGAGATAACTATCAGCGACCGCCACGCATTTGATAAATCAGACCTGTATGGGCCACCACTAAAACCTATGTCACGCCCCAGAACCAGAATACTGGCAAGTAGTGTAACCCCTCTTCCCAAAATTTTGAAAATATTTTTTTTGGTTTTTGGTTTATACATATTTCAGATGATGTAGTTCAATATAAATGGAGGATTTCTTATTTTAAGCTAGAGGTGTCAATTACACGGGCCTAGTCCAAAAAATGGGCCTACGTGTCAGCCGATTAATCGTGCGCCCGGGCTAGCTCGGCCTACTATATTAAGATGTGCTAGGCCACATATATCGGCCCATAAGATATGCCCGGCCCGTCCCGACCCGTAGACCAGGCCCGTCCCAATGCGATCCAGATTGATAGGTCTACATGCTGTTGACATTATATAATAAACTGAAACCTCATAAAAAATTTTCTTAAAAATAACTAATCAATGTACATATGTCTAAATGATCTTTGTCTCATGCAAAAAAAAGCACCATCTTCGTTCTATGTTTCAAACCATAAAATAGATAATCAAGATTTGATAAAATAAGGGACCAAGTAAGATTCAAGACATGAGAAATTAAACTCATTATCGTACCTGCTTTGCACAAATATTGGCTTGTACTTTGTTCATCAAATCTTACTAGCAAAGCTAGATGTACAACAGTAGATGGAAACAATAATCAAATCTTTACAGTTCAAAATTTTGTTTATAAACAAGCCCACTATAGTCCATTTGTTACTTGAATATGTCATAGTGACGTATTCAGTACATGAATAATGGATCAGAAGCCATCAGCCATCAGCCGTGCATAATGGATATGTCAGAGATCATACTAATTATTATTATTTTTCTTAATGCTGATATGAGGCACCAGAAGAGCCATACATAAATCGATCACCTCTTACATTTGTTAATGCTTGTTTCACCAGGTATAAAAGAGACCATAACACTATATTGAGGTGTGTTTTGAACCAGCCCAATTTATAGGCCGAGGCCTGGCCCGAGCCGACCTTTTCTCCCCAAGTCAGTGGAAACCCCCCTGGCGTCGAACTGTATTGATATAAGTGAGAGAGATCAGAAGTAGGAGAAAAACCTTAACTCGAAACACAGATCACCACCGACCTCGCCTAACACCCCTGCCACCGCACACGCTTCCCGACCACCGCACGAGGCGACGAAGATCACCGGAGCCCCGGCCTAGTGCACAGCCACAACAACAATTGCAGCTGTAGTAACAGCCATAAAGCCAATATTGAATCGATGGTTCTTCGACAATGTTCGATCGATTGTCGAACCGACTTTGTAGCTTTCGGAGGCAGATGTGAGATTGGACTTTATGGCTTACCAGTTGACGGTATATTGTTGGTTCTTCATGCTACCACTAGGCAAGATACCTTGCCTGTCACACCCACTTTTCATTTTTAGGGTATTTTGGTCATTTTATAATTTTATATTATTTTTTTAATTTATTGAATTTATGTGATGATATGTGGTTTGGTTTGATGTTTGAGTAGTCTTAATAGGTTTAACTTAGCCAACCATGACTAGAAACCTAATACCATAATTAGAATTAATTTTCATCATTTAGAATTTAATTTAGAATTAATTAGTTATTTTTTTTAGAACGATTTAAATGAATTTTAAGTCATTTTCTAATAAGTCTTTTTAAAGCCTTTTTGACTTGGGCTTTATTAGCAACTTAGGGAGCCTAGGCCCATGTGCTAACCAAAACCCTAATCTCCTATAGTTGGCCAGACATAGGCAGCCCCCTTCATTGTGTAGAATTCATTAGCCTCCAAGAGAAACCTAGCCTCCACTCTCCAAAAATCCTAACTTTTTCATCGGGAGTCCGTTTCTCCCCAAACGAATTTCGTTGCGCTCGTAGGAAGGAGAGGATCTTGCTGGAGCATTGCTAGAAAGGTCGTGGAGGAATTTGCTTGGGGTACTCGATCGTTGGAGCGCTCGAGGAGTCTTTTATATTGAGATTCTGACTCTCAATAGGTTTACATCACTCCAGTTCATTTACACATCCTCATCAGCAGCTCAGATTGTCAGATGAGTACATTCTCTGACCGTTTCATTCTTACTTGGACGTATTTACATGTTATAGACTAATTTACTTGTTGCTGTCATGATGTTATCACGGATTAGTCCTATATGGATCTCTTCATGCGATGTTATCCCTCAGATACATCGGGTATATTTTGCTCATGTACTTTACCATGTGCATTGTCTACTCATTGTATTCGTATTTATTCATGTATACTCATGTGACATTCATGTATACTCATGATCATGTGAGCCTTCATGTATAACCCAGTGTGCATGTGGACTAGCTATCTATGTGACATACTACTTTCATGTGCAATAACATAACCTGGACAGATTCTTGTGTACTGATTGGGGCAGGGGGAGTATTTTTTTGGTTATGTGATCTATACCCTTTTCATGTGCAACTCAAAACTAGATTTAAGTCATGTATAACCTAAGCCAGTTTACATATCTAGATTATGCTCTACATCACGTAGTTAGTTCAGTTATCTTATTATATCATGTATATTTATTTCCATATATCATGCCCTCTTTTACAGTCTTATTTCTTTATCAGCAGTTCACGTATATTATTTTATAGCTTGTTTCATATTTTTTTCTTGTTATGAACTGTATGAGAGATATGTATTCGTTCCTGTCCTGACTGGACCTGTTAAAATATTACAGATGATGAGGATTGCTACGACACCTACTATGGAGCCGGCCTAGTTGACACAGGTGACCTGGATTCTCAGCAGGATCTAGTAGTCGCTGAGGACTTGTCATGAGTTAGATTAGACTGATATTATTATCTAGTTATGAGACATTGTGATTGTAGTAAGATTTTATTATGGTGTGGTTTGCACCAAGATTATTATTCATGTTGTGACTCTCTGTTGAGATTATCTTTCTTCTATTCTATCTTAGTTATTATGATTGAGTTGTACCATATATATTAATCTCCATTTAGAGCATGTTCTAGATTATGTTAGATGTTGTGACCTAGGACAATGTTCTACCGCCGACACTGCGGCGTAGGCTGGACGAACCCACGTCTCGTGCCCTCACACCGGGTGCGGGTCGTGACACATTTTTAGTGATGGCCTATGCAGGTCCTCTCAGTCGCAACTAGTGCAATTTCGTAGTGGTAATCGAACTATAGTATCACTATAGCCTGTAGTAGGATATAGGATATAAGTTAAGGTACTCAATCACATTAGGAAAACTCTTATCTAATTCTTGCTGTTAATTGCCTTCTTTTGAAAACAAATTGTCCTCCTTTGATTATTTTGCTTCTTTCTCAGTAATTGATTCTTTGTTTGATCTGTCTTCGGGATGGTGGAGACACGATCACAACGTTCTTGCCTTAGGGATACCGCTGAAAGGTATGCCACTTCTTGCCCGACTCAGCAGGACCCAGGGACCACAGTACCTCTTGTTCCAACTCAGGTGGGCCCGTCTGCAACTTTTGGGGGTGCTCCTCTATCGGTTTCGAGGACTGCCCCAGGAGTTTAGGGGATGCTACTACCACCGACGCTAGGTAGAGGATTGAGGCAGGGCATTAACAATGCCCATCAGTTAGCGATGGTAGTAATAGAGAAGGGGGCTGCCCAACCACAGGAAGGACAGATCCAGCCGTACCAGCCGAGGACTCCAGGCATTCAGGACTTCCAGAAGATACGACCGTGAGACTTCAAGGGTACCGAGGGTATCCTATATGCCGATGACTGGATCGAGCATATAGAGGAGATCTTCCGTCTCGCAGAGATACCAGCTAGGCTCCAGGTAGAAATCGCAAGCAGTCAGATGCAGGTTCGCACTTGGTACCAGACCGACCCCAGGTTTAGTACAGTAGGGCAAACTTGAGAGACTTTTAAGAAGCTTTTCAAGGAGAAGTTCTTCTCCGATACAACACTTGGCACTTTGGAGACGCAGTTCGAGAACCTGGTTTAGGAAAACCAAACAGTAGAGGAGTACGCCGGAGAGTTCTGCCGCCTGGACAGATTTATGGAGGTCCTTAGCGAGACAGTGAAGGCTAGGAGGTTCAGGAAGGGCTTGGTTAAGGAAGTCAAGTCCTTGACCAAGAGCAACAGGAATACAACATTCGAGGAGATTTTGATGGAAGCTATGGCAGTAGAAGATGTCCTAGAACTAAAGACGAAGAGAGTTCATGATTCATATGGAGCCAGTAGCAGTGGGGGCCCAGCCAAGAGGCCTCATTATCAGCAACAGCAGCATCAGCAGAAGCCATTTCAACAGAAGCAGTTTTAGCAGGCACCAAGACAGCAGCAGACCATCAGTTGCACCTTCTGTAAGAAGTCGGGACATATATAGAATAAGTGCAGGAAGAGGCTCAACAAGTGTATACTTTGTGGTATAGCAGAGCATTAGTTGAGGTATTGTCCTATAGCTGCGGGACGTACAGCTCAGGGAGCAAAAGCCAAGGCACCGGTAGTGCAGCAGAAAGGACCATTGCCGATCCAGCAGCAAAACTTTATTCAGCACTAGCAGCAGGCCAGAGGATGCCAGCAGGGGTGAGCTTTCACCATAGCAGCTGAGGAGTCTGAGCCAGTAGGAGATCTTATAGCAGGTTCTGTTCTTATCGACTCATTTCCTGCATTCGTATTATTTGATTCGGGTGCTTCCCATAGCTTTGTATCTATATCATTTGTTATTAGACACCAGCTTTCTTCTGAACCATTGCCTAGGACTTACAAGATCATGACTGGGGTGGTATTATCCTCGTCCGTGATATTTGCAAGGATCGAAGAGTAGTCTTGGGAGGCCGCAAATTGGATGTGAGTCTGCTCGTAATGCCATTATCGAACTACGATATTGTACTCGGTATGGATTGGTTGAGCAAACACCATGCCAGTATAGATTGTCGAGGTAGTAGAGTTCTTTTTAGAGTGCCAAGAGAGCCAGAGTTCGAGTTCACCAGGCGGGAGGCAGAGCAGAGCAGCGAAGTTTTTGGTAGAGTTTCAGCAGAGGAGTAGAGCGTGCCACATCCATTGATAGCTGAGTTTATGGATGTATTTTTGGTGGAGTTGCCAGGGTTACCTTCGGACAGATATATAGAGTTCTCTATAGACTTGGTGCCCGACGCAGAGCCGATATCTCAGCACGTCTATAGAGTGAACAACAGTGAGCTTGTGGAGTTGAAGAAGCAGGTGGATGACTTGCAGGACAAAGGCTTCATCCGATCGAGTTCTTCACCGTGGGGTGTGCCAGTACTCTTTGTACCGAAGAAGGATGGGTTGGTATGGATGTGTATCGACTACAGTATATTCAACAACCTCACGATCAAGAACAAGTACCCGCTGCCGAGGATCGATGATCTGTTCGATCAGTTAAGCAGAGCGAAGGTATTCTCTAAAATTGATCTAAGGTCAGGTTATCATCAAGTGAAGGCGAAGATGGAGGATATTCCGAAGATAGCTTTCAGGACACGGTATGGCCAGTTTGAGTTCATGGTGATGCCGTTTGGGTTAACTAACGCCCCGACGGTGTTCATGAAACTGATGAACAAGGTGTTCCACCAGTACTTGGACAAGTTCATGGTGGTGTTCATCGACAACATTCTGGTGTATTTGAAGACCCCAGAGGAACATGAGGAGCATTTGAGAGTGGTTCTGGAGACTCTCAGGAGGGAGCAGCTTTACGGCAAGCTCTCAAAGTGTGAGTTCTTCTTGGATCGAGTTGATTTCCTAGGTTATGTTGTGACCGGAGATGGGATCTCAGTCGACCCGAAGAAGATCAGAGCAGTCTAGGCGTGGACAGCACCGAGTTCAGTTATAGAGATCAGGAGCTTTCTGGGATTGGCAGGCTACTACAGAAGGTTTGTTCAGGATTTTTCCCTGGTTGCAGAGCCGTTGACTAGACTGACTCGGAAGGACGCAGAGTTTATCTGGTCAAAGGAGTGTCAGGTTGCTTTTAATGAGTTGAAGAAGCGACTGACGACAGCCCCAATTTTGACATTGCCATCAGGATCAGGCGGGTTCACTATCTACAATGACGCCTCACGAAAGGGTTTGGGTTGTGTCTTACAGCAGCATGGGAAAGTGATTACCTATGCATCCAGGCAATTACGTTCGCATGAGAAGAACTACCCGACCCATGATTTGGAGTTGGCGGCAGTTATCTTTGTTCTTAAGTTGTGCAAGTACTATCTATACGGAGAGCGTGTGGAGATCTTCACAAACCACAAGAACTTGAAGTATGTGTTTACACAGAAAGAGTTTAACATGCGACAGTGTAGATGGTTGGAGTTGATGAAGGACTTCGATATTTCACTGCAATATCATCCAAGGAAAGCCAACGTTGTTGTCGATGCCTTGAGTAGGTATTCGGTAGCTATGTGTTTGACGATGTAACATCACTTGTTAGCAGATTTGGAGAGCTTGGGGATCGAGGTGATCGTGCTAGGAGTTTAGATACAGATGTGGGGCCTTCAGATTTAGTCAAACTTGATAGAGAGAATCAAGTCATCTCAGTTCGACGATGTTACTATGTGGTGTATCTGAGAGCAGGTTCGAGCACGATTGGTGGATGATGAGTTTGTCATTGCAGAGGATGGCATATTGAGGCACGGTTTTAGACTGTGTGTGCCTAGCAGAGATCTTCAGGAGCACGTCATGCAAGAGGCCCATCGTTCTCAGTACTCTATGCATCCAGGTGCCAACAAGATGTATACGGATTTGAAGGAGCATATATGCTGGTATGGGATAAAGCAGGAAGTAGCACGCTTCGTAGCCAGATGTTTAGTCTGTTAGCAGGTTAAGGCAGAGAGGCAGAGGCCAGGAGGACTGTTGCAGCCATTGCCCATTTCGGAGTGGAAGTGGAAGCACATCATGATGGATTTTGTTTCTGTATTGCCGCGTACACCAGGAGGAAAAGATACGATTTGGGTCATCGTGGATAGGTTGACCAAATCGGCCCACTTTTTGCCATTTAAAGTGGGTACATCTACTGAGAAGCTAGCAGAGATGTATATACAGCAGATTGTCAGGATACACGTAGTTTCGGTGAGCATTGTCTCGGATCGGGATAGTCGCTTTACTTCTTACTTCTGGTGGAGTCTGCAGACTAGTTTGGGCACTCAGCTCAAGTTCAGTACTGCATACCATCCTCAGATGGACGGACAGTCAGAGAGGACTATTCAAACCCTCGAGGACATGCTGGAGACTTATGTTTTGGATTTTGAAGGATCCTGGGAGGATTACCTGTACTTGGTGGAGTTTGTATACAATAACAATTTTTAGGCCAGCATTGGGATGTCACTATTTGAGGTACTGTACGGGCGTAGATGTCGTACACCCTTGTCTTGGGATGATGTTGGAGAACAAGCTTTATTGGGACCTGAGATGGTTGTTGACGCAGCCGTGAAGGTGAAGCTCATCAGAGATCGACTTCGCGTAGCGCAGAACAGACAGCGGCATTGGACCGATAGCCACCGGAGGCCTTTGCAGTTTGAGGTACAGCTTAGACTTAGGATTAGAATCTTGTTTGTTTTGTGATTTTGTTTAATCATGTGATTGTTATAGTTAAGTTGAGACCATGTTTGTGCAAGGTTGGAGATCTGGTGTTCTTGAGGATATCTCCGACGCATGGTACTATTCGCTTTGGTGGAGGTGGAAAGCTTAATCCGCATTTCATCAAACCTTTCATTATCAGCGGAAGAGTCGGTGACGTGTCATACAGACTAGACTTGCTTCCTACATTAGAGGGAGTCCACAATATATTTAACGTGTCACAGTTGAGACGGTATGTGGCAGATCCCAGCCATATACTGGATCATTCCGAGATCGATGTGGGCCCTACTCTCAGTTATCCAGAACAGCCTGTAGAGATTCTGGATCGACAGGAGAAGGTACTGAGGAACCAGACGATATCCTTAGTTCGCATAGCTTGGGGGAATCACTCTCCAGGTGAGTCTACTTGGGAGAGGGAGGATGAGATGCGCGAGCAATACCCTTATTTTTTCCAGTCTTAAGGTATGACTTTCTATCCTTCTTGTCTATTCAGTTTTGTCTTTAAATTTGAGGACAATTATTTTAAGGAGGGTAGATTTGTCACACCAACTTTTCATTTTAAGGGTATTTTGGTCATTTTGTAATTTTATATTATTTTATTAATTTATTGAATTCATGTGATGATATGTGGTTTGGTATATGTTTGAGTAGTCTTAATGGGTTCAACTTAGCCAACCATGACTAAAAACCTAATACCATAATTAGAATTAATTTTCATCAATTAGAATTTAATTTAGAATTAATTAGTTATTTTTTAGAACGATTTAAATGAATTTTAAGTCATTTTCTAATTAGCCTTTTTAAAGCCTTTTTAACTTGGACTTTATTAGCAACTTAGGGAGCCTAGGCCCATGTGCTAACCAAAACCCTAATCCCTTATAGTTGGCCGGACATAGGCAACCCCCTGCATTGTGTAGAATTCATTAGCCTCCAAGAGAAACCCTAGCCTCCACTCTCCAAAAATCCTAACTTTTTCATCGGGAGTCCGTTTCTCCCCAAACGAATTTCGTTGTGCTCGTAGGAAGGAGAGAATTTTGTTGAAGCATTTCTAGCAAGGTTGTGGAGGCGTTTGCTTGGGGGTACTCGATCGTTGGAGTGCTCGAAGAGTCTTTTACATTGAAATTCTGACTCTCAATAGGTTTACATCACTCCAGTTCAGTTACACATCCTCATCAGCAGCTCAGATTATCAGGCGAGTACATTCTCTGACCGTTTCATTCTTGCTTGGATGTATTTACTTGTTATAGACTAGTTTACTTGTTGCTGTCATGATATTATCATGTATTAGTACTATATGGATCTCTTCATACGATGTTATCCCCTCGGATACATTGGGTATATTGTGCTCATGTACTTTATCATGTATATTCTCTACTCATTATATTCGTATTTATTCATGTATACTCATATGACATTCATGTACAGTCATGATCATGTGAGCCTTCATGTATAATCCAGTGTGCATGTGGACTAGCTATCCATGTGACATACTACTTTCATGTGTAATAACATAACCTGAATAGATCCTTGTGTACTGATTGGGGCAGGGAGAGTATTTATTTGGTTATGTGATCTACACCCTTTTCATGTACAACTCCAAACTAGATTTAAGTCATATATAACCTAAGCCAGTTTACATAACCAGATTGTGCTCTACATCACGTAGTTAGTTCTGTTCTCTTATTATATCATGTATATCTATTTCCATATATCATGCTCTCTTTTACAGTCTTATTTCTTTATCAGCAGTTCATATATATTATTCTATAGCTTGTTTTATATTTTCTTTCATGTTATGAATTGTATGAGAGATATGTATTCGTTCATGTCCTGACTGGACCTGTTGAAATATTACAGATGATAAGGATTGCTGCGACACCTACTATGGAGCAGGCCTAGTTGACACAGGTGACCTGGATCCTCAGCAGGATCCAGTAGTCGCTGAGGACTTGCCATGAGTTAGATTAGACTGATATTATTATCTAGTTATGAGACATTATGATTTTATTGAGATTTTATTATGGTGTGGTTTGCACCAGGATTATTATTCATGTTGTGACTCTCTGTTGAGATTATCTTTCTTCTATTCTATCTTAGTTATTGTGATTGAGTTGTACCATATATATCAATCTTTATTTGGAGCATGCTCTAGATTGTGTTAGATGTCGTAACCAAGGACAGCGTTCTACCGCCGACACTGCGGCGTACGCTGGACGTACCCACGTCTCGTACCCTCACACCGGGTGCGGGTCGTGACATTGCCTCCCTCTACAGTTTATTTTCATGCTTATAATTTTCCTTTTTTATATATGTTATCATCTTATTCTCTAGTTGATGTGAGTTTATCTATATGTTTCTTGCGTTCCATGTTTTACTAGATTATCGTCTTACTTGTATATCAGTTTCATGATTAGATAGTGTAGTTACACCAGGTTTGTTCACTTTATAGTTCATGCTAGAGTTGTCCTTACCCGTGTCTTGACATGAGTTGTACCTTGTCTCACTTGTGCCTCGACTGATGTCACGACCCGCTACCCAAATTGTTGGGCTAGGCCGAGTCATGTCCAGCCTACGTTGAGATAAGACATAGTAAGATGTTCTAAAGACAACAGGATAAGACTAAATGTGCTAACAGTTCTATAAGTGAAGAAGAATCATAATTGCTCCAAACACAAAAGTCGTCGTATATAGTAAAATATCCAAGTACAAGTAAACTGAAATGTAAAACTGGATACATGTCAAGTTACAAAATGATATAGTCTAATACATGTCTACTCTCAAAAGTCTAAGTAAACAAAAGGCAACTAGGCGAGGTTCCCTGCAGGAACATCCTCGTAAAGCAGAGCCGGGTCCTCGGTAGTAACTCCATAGTATGAGTCGCAGAGTAACTCCTCCTCAGTAAGGATACCTACAACGTTATCCTGTCAGGACGGGAGCAAGTACTAAATCTAGCAAACTAGCATATGAAACATGGAAATGAACATGAGAATGAACATGTGAGGAATAACTGGAAAGCATGGCATCACATAGTCTATCATGGCAAGGACACATATGTCATAGAGACAGATGTATATGTAATGTTTAAAACTGTTGCAAGTACGTGATCAGTCAATAGATGTACAATGCGCTGTGGCACATAATGAAATGTACATACGTACAAGTAGACAAGCATAGGTGTACATCCGTACAGAAAATGCGGGATATTTACCTGCGGCAAGGTATGCATATAAAATGCGACCAAGCTCGCTACTATAGGGGGGTCGTGATCACGTACACTACTATCAGTTTCCCCAAAACCCATATTCTAATCATGTGAGAGATACATCAAGACTGTTCTAAGCATGGTAGTAACTGGAAGTACAACATGTAGAGATCTAACTTGCTACCCCAAGGATCAGCATTTAACATGGTGGGGTTTGCAGTTCATTTATGTGACAATATGTAAAGTTCGTAGAAAGTACTTGCCTCTAGCAAAGCAAAATAAAACAAGCTGCGATACAATGCTATGGATGTCCAGTAACTCGTCGCTGTAGAAGCAAAATATAATAACCTAGTTTTACACTAAGCTAAAACACTAGGACACTAATTGGTGCGACACGACTTGTGACTGGGCACCTAGCCAAAATGATGACTTGGCATAGGGGACCAATGTGGGGTGACGCACTATGTTAACTAACTTTCTAGGGTCTTTATACTAGTGAGGGATGGGGTTCAACATGACTAAAACTCCAAATAACACAAAAAGCTACAAGTCGTAATTAATCAATAAATAAATCAAAAGATCATTGTGTTCTAACAATTTTTGAAGTAGACAAAAAGCCTAGTTTTTCTTAAAGCAAAGTATCAAAGTGATCCTTGTTAATCATAGAAATTTATTATAATTTTTCTGGAATTTATTAACCAGTACAAATATTTTATAAAAATCAGTTTTCCTAAGTATACAGAAAATGAGTTTTGGTTTCATATGCCAAACTAGTGGCAAAATAGGAAATTAAATACTACAAAAATTATACTAAATTAGCTAACTTAACATAGTATCTAAAAACTATTTTTCCATAATTTTAGCAATACTTTAAGTATTTTTGGAAAATCAAAAACAGCATTGCACACAATAATTAATTATCTGCGTATTTTGTCCATGTATATAATTTGAACCAAAGTTCAAATACAGGACCCAAGGCCATGAATCAAGTCCAATATGACTTGTACAGGTCTTGAATGTGTGAAAACACATTTGAGCCCAAATACCCATGCTAGGCTTGGACACCAAATGGTTGCAGTAATTTAAATACAATAAAAATATAATTTGGTAATAGTCAAAATAAATATTATTATTTTAATAAGGTAAAGTTTTACATAGTAACTTATAAAAGTATGAACATTATTTTATATAAATAATTTACACTAAGCTAAGTAAAATACACATAGGAACTAATATATATATATAAATATAGGGATATTTATATATATAGGAAAATGCTCAACTATATTATATATATATATATATACAAATATATGTATATACATACATATAAGAAAATACTCAACTATACAATATATATATATATATACAAAATTAATGTATACATATACATATAATAGTATATATATATGATAATATATATACACAAAGAAATATATATACATAAATATATATGTATACATAAGACATATATATATATATATACATACATATAATAATAAAGTATATATATATATATATATATATATATATATATATATATATATATATATATAAACAGCAACTATATATACCTAAATATAGTATATATATTAATACATATATATATATACAAAAATATGTATATACATATATATATAAATAGATATATATATAAAAGAAAAAGGAAAAAGGAAAAGAAAAAGAAAAAAGAAAAAGAATACAGCAGTGGCAGGGTTCGAACCCATGCCAGAGAAGCGCGCGGGGGGGGGGGGGTTTAGGCTCTGTCGGGTTGGCCAGGGGGTCAGTCCGTGGGTCGTGTTAGGGATAGGGTTTTAGTGAGTTTTATTTAGGTTTTGATTAACATTATATCTTTAAAAAAAATAAATACGAGCCTGTGTCCGGACAGTTAGGGACACATGTATCTACGTGTCTGGACTAGCACGACACGCACGAGTCGATTCACCCGTGTCCAGACCTATAGCTAGGTTCCCCGTGTTCAGGCGAACGTCGTGCGTGAGTTCGAGACACGCACGACACGAACTCAGGTCTGTTACCTGCGTGTCCGACTATGGGGGAAACTTTCGAGGGCGGAGGCGGCGGTTTGGGGCGTCGGGACGGTGGCGCTCCGGTGGCGCTGCGTCCAGCTCGACGTGGCGAAGCGGATGGCGGTGGTAGCGACTAACGACGGCGGTCGGTGAGGCGGTGGTGGGGTGTTGCCGGAGTTAGGGTTAGGGCTGGGGGTTTTGGGGAAGAAATGGGGCTGTGGTCGGCGGAGATGGGTCGGGGTGAGTGGTGGTCGACTGTGGGGAGTGAGAGGGTTTAAATAGGCGAGTTGAGGCGGTCGGGGGGTCGTCGCGCTGGCCGGAAATGGCGGGGGCAGTCGGCCGGTCAGTCGTCGGTCAGTCGGGGTGGGTAGAATAGGGTTTAGCAATTAGGTCCTCCTAGTTTAGGTTATTACAGATAGGTCCCTAAGGTAGATAAATGCAAATTAGAATTTGCATTCCGCATTAAAAATAATTTATTTATTACAAACTGATATTGTAACAATTCTAATAATTACAAAACTATATTAAAACAATTCTAGTTATTACAAAATGATATTAAAACATTTAAATAAATTACAAAGTAATATTTTTAATATATAAATCTTATTTAAAATAATTTAAAAATTCTAGAAAAATTCCTAAAAATCTAAATAATTATCTTAAGGCTAATTTGTCACAAAAAAATTAATTAATACTAATTAAAAATGAATTTTGAAAAACAGGGGCTTACAACTGAGTCATGTCTTGGAACGAGTACGTGTAGTTGAACTGCTAAATCCTTGTTATCCTTTCCTCAACCAGAGAGTCTACACTCGGGACAAGGGTTGACCATTTGTACCAGAGAGTCCACACTCGGGATGATGGTGTTTGTCTTGATCTGTTTACATCCGTAAGTCCACACTCAGGATGAGGATATTGTCTTGTTTATTTGCACCAGAGAGTCCACACTCGGGACGAGGGTGCCTTGCCTTGAACTAGCCAGAGAGTCCACACTCGGGACGAGGGTTAGTGATTAGTTCAAACCTGCGAGTCCACTCGGGACGAGGGTTTGGTATTCCATTGATCTCGTGTTCACTTGTTCCTCCAGCAGTTCAGTTACGTGTAGTTGTTCTTGTGTTCCAGTTCATAGTCACCTGTCAGTAGCCACTTGTCGATAGTCTCTTATTAGCAGTTTTGGTCGTTGTCTCTTACCATGTGTATGACTCGTTCCTTGCTTATATCCTATTTATAGTTTATGCATGATTAAACTGTTAGATAGACATATTTTTATGTATCTTGCTATGTCCCCTAAGGACCTGATGATCTCTTCAGGTTTAGCGATTGCATGGAGTTAGTTAGCAGAGCGGGATGGTAGATGATTGTGATACATAATTCAGGTATTTGTCAGTGATATTACATTGTTATCCTTTCGTGCTTTTCATTCCTTATCATGAGATATCCTGCTTATTGATTCAGTTTAGAGACTCTTGTTATATTCTTTGGAGTCTTATCGGACATATATGCTAGTGGGCTGCAGACCACGACCCATAGTGTTTATTCATGTTTTGTAGTCTTATTGTGGATTGATATATAGTTTGCCTTGCCATAATTAGGCACAATACCCTAGTCCAGACAGTGTTTACGTATTCGAGATGGGCTGGAGTCCGCTCGATACGTAGCTGGCTTGCTCACGAGCTCGCGTCCGAAAAGCGGGTGCGGGTCGTGACAAGTTTTTTTGGTAGCCCATGTAGGTCAGAGCATATCGTATCGGTTACGTAATTGTACTGATACGAGCCTGCAAATATGACTAAACCTTAGAAATCTCAATCCATACTGCCTTAAAAATTCTTTTAGAAATTTCTCTACCGTTCTTGAAACTCCATATTTTCTTTCGATTATTCTTCCTTGCTTTCCCGTACCATTGATTCTCGTTCCTTCCTATTTCGAGGTGACGAATGATCGTGCTGTCTAGAATTTATCAGAAATTCTTATGGTATAGTATAATATTGCTTGATTGTTGAATTTTTGGTTGGTTGATAGATATGAGGGTATTAGAGATACCATATGCTATAAATATCTATGGATAGTGATGTTAGCAACTAGTTGGTCGTTACAAGGTTTTTGTGACATAGCTTTGAAGGAGTAGTGTGACCAAAGGTGGGTAGAAGTCCTAGAGGTTATGTAGTTACAAATGGCTAGGAGGAGGACATAGACTATTTTAAGGAATTAAATTTGAGGAGATTAAGGTAATAGTAGACTTTCTTTTTGAGTTTTAAGGAATAGTTAAGAATTTGAATTTCGAGGACGAAATTCTTTTAAGGTGGGTAAATTTATAACCCCTCTTCCCAAAATTTTGAAAATATATTTTTTTGGTTTTTGGTTTATACATGTTTCAGAGGGTGTAGTTCATTATAAATGGAGGATTTCTCGTTTTAAGCTAGAGGTGTCAATTGCACGGGCCTAGTCCAAAAAATGGGCCTATGTGCCAGCCGATTAATCGTGCGCCCGGGCTGACGGGGCCCACAATATTAGAACGTGCTAGGCCATATATATCGGCCCATAAGATATGCCCGGCCCGTCCCAACCCGTAGACCAGGCCCGGCCCAATGTGACCCAGATTGACAGGTTTACATGCTGTTGACACTATATATAAACTGAAACCCCATAAAACATTTTTCTCAAAAATAACTAAGCAAGGTACATATGTCTAAATGATCTTTGTCTCAAGCAAAAAAAAAAACAAACACCACTTTGTTTTATGTTTCAAACCATAAAACAGATATTCAAGATTTAATAAAAAGAGGGACCAAGTAAGATTCGAGACATGAAAAATTAAACTCATTAGCATACCTACTCTGCACTAATATTGGCTTGTACTTTGTTCATCGAATCTTACTAGCAAAGCTAGATGTGTAACAGTAGATGGAAACAATGATCAAATCTTTACAGTTCGAAATTTTGTTTATAAACGAGCCCACTATAGTCCATTTGTTACTTGAATATGTCATAGTTGACGTATTCAGTACATAAATAATGGATGAGAAGCCATCAACCATGCATAATGGATATGTCAGAGATCATACTAATTATTATTTTTTTTCTTAATGCTGATATGAGGCAACAGAAGAGCCATACATAAATCGATCACCTCTTACATTTGTTAATGCTTGTTTCACCAGGTCCAGAAGAGACCATAACACTATGTTGAGGTGTGTTTTGAACCAACCCAATTTATAGTCCGAGGCCTGGCCCGACCCGACCTTTCTTCCCAAGTCAGTAGAAACCACCACCCCTCCCCCGTGTCGACCTATATTGATATAAGTGAGAGAGATCGGGAGTAGGAGAAAAACCCTAACACGAAACACAGATCACCACCGACCTCGCCTAACACTAATGCCACCGCACACGCTTTTCGACGACCGTACGAGGCGACAGAGACTACCGGAGCCCCGACCTAGTGCACAGCCACAGCAACAATTGCAGCTATAGTAACAGCCATAAAGCTAACATCGAATCGATGGTTCTTCGGCAACGTTCGATCGATTGTCGAACCGACTTTGCAGCTTTCGGAGACAGATGTGAGATTGAACTTTATGGCTTACCAGTTGACGGTATATTGTTGGTTCTTCATGCTACCACCAGGCAAGATACCATGCCTCCCTCTACAGTTTATTTTCATGCTTATAGCTTTCCTTTTTTTATATATGTTATCATCTTATTCTCTTGATGATGTAAGTTTATCTATATGTTTCCTGCGTTCCATGTTTTACTAGATTATCGTCTTGCTTGTATCTCAGTTTCAAGATTAGATAGTGTAGTTACACCAAGTTTGTTCACTTTATAGTTTATGCTAGAGTTGTCCTTACCCATGTCTTGACATGAGTTATACCTTGTCTCACCTGTGCCTCTACTGAGTCGTGTCTTGGAACGAGTACATGTAATTGAACTACAAAATTCTTATTATCGTTTCCTCAACCAGAGAGTCCACACTCGGAATGAGGCTTGACCATTTACACCAGAGAGTCCACACTCGGGACGAGGGTGTTTGTCTTGGTCTGTTTACATCCGTGAGTCCACGCTCGGGATGAAGATGTTGTCTTGTTTATTTGTACCAGAGAGTCCACACTTGGGACGAGGGTGCCTTGCCTTGAACTAACCAGAGAGTCCACACTCGGGATGAGGGTTAGTGATTAGTTCAAACCTATGAGTCCACTCGGGGTGAGGGTTTGGTATTCATTGATCTCGTGTTCACTTGTTCCTACAGCAGATCAGTTACGTGTAGTTGTTCTTGTGTTACAGTTCATAGTCACCTATCAGTAGCCACTTGTCGATAGTCTCTTATTAGTAGTTTTGGTCATAGTCTTATACCATGTATATGTCTCATTCCTTGCTTATATCCTGTTTATAGTTTATGCATGATTAAACTTCTAGATAGGCATGTTTTTATGTATCTTGCTACGTCCCCTGAGGACCTGATGATCTCTTCAGGTTTAGCGATTGTATGGAGTTAGCTAGTAGAGCGGGATGGTCGATGATTATGATGCATGATTCAGGTATTTGTCAGTGATATTACATTATTATTCTTTCATGCTTTACATTCCTTATCATGAGATATCTTGTTTATTGATTCAGTTTAGAGACTCTTGTTATATTCTTTAGAGTCTTATCGGACATATATGCTAGTGGGCTGCAGACCACGATCCATAGTGTTCATTAATGTTTTGTATTCTTATTGTAGATTGAGATATAGTTTGTCTTTCCATGATTAGGCACAATACCCTAGTCCAGACAGCGTTTACGTATTCAAGATGGGCTGGAGTCCGCTCGATACGTAGCTGGCTTGCTCGTGAGCTCGTGTCCGAAAAGCAGGTGCTGGTCGTGACAAGTAGGGACGGACAAGGCCAGCTACGTATACCAAAGTACTCCAGTACTCTAAAATAACGTATAAGCTGTATAGATGGGGGTTACTACTACAAGCCAACAGTCAGTCCTAGGTCAAAAATCCTAGATATCTCAATCACAATCAAGCAGATAATGTACAAGGATATGATCATCAGGCATATAAGACAGTAAAGCGTCCCAAACTATAATATATAGATGATCATGAAACTAGTAATACAAAATGAAGAACTAGTAAGACTAAGTAATATATGATCATCTCTAGCTGCAGTCTAAAAATATAACATCATGTCTAAGCCCGTAGGCCAAATGACAAGGCCAAAACATGAGCTAAACACGTGTTTGGCGGCTAAACGCCTCAAAAGAATATGTACAGAAAAGAGTGGGTAAAAGAAAGAATACCCACTGAAGCACCCTGGTGCTCCGGAAGGTCACCATCGAGTGGAAGGTACGAAAGATCCTCGGGCTCCTCAACTAAATCTGGTCAATTTAAAAATAGTGGGGTCAGAACTCCAATAGCAAGTACCACAAAGGAAGCCAAACTTTGAACTAAAACCAGCATGCAATTTATAATATCTCTAAGATAAAGCAGTAAACGAGACTGGAATAATAAATTGGTACCACCGTGTATACGAAAGAAAACTGAGAACATGTAAGGAAATAACAAGTAAATATATAGAATAAACTGGACATGTGAGCATGTAGTGAAGCTGAGCAAGTAGTAGGAAATAGCATGTTAAGAAAATGACAGGAAGCTAAGTACTGAAATAAGATAAACTGGACAAGCCTAGACTAGACAGGAAATGGACTCCATCCATCAATCACGGCCAAGCAATGAGTACAACTTGCTACTTAGCTAACTAGGGTTGTCATTAACCTAACTACTAACATATGCAAGTTTGAGAAATCCAATTCCAGTTACCTGCCCTGCAGACTACCCGATTGATCCAAGCCAAAAGAAAAATAAGTATAGCAGATACACTGCAGTAAGAAACATGTGTCCTAAAGAAGTGCCCCACTCGACGGTGTGCTGGAAGAGTGCTCATCATGACAGATAGCTCCAAATCCCTATTAGATATATATATAAGACCGGGAAACAATAGGTGCAGGTAACAGGGAAAATCTCACCTCCCAATTATCTAAATAATCAAGCTAGTTGTATAGTTCCTAACATATTTATTAGGATTCCGGGTGTGGCATTCTGCAGAATCCATCCTAGGCATAAGACATGCGAGACTGGACAAGACAAGCAAGATTGTGCACTACAACAAGCCACAACAAGACATGACAATATCAAGACAAGAGTGCGCTACGACGAGCCACTATCAAGGAGCTAGACATGTACTAGAATCAAGAGTGCGCCATGACAGGCCACTATCAAGCAAGCTAGGAAAAGACATGTACAAGAATGCACCACGTCGGGTCACTATCAAGTAAATATTGGACATGGCATAGACTGTAATGTACAATAAATTTGGAAGGGCATAGCAATACATAGTGAGTATAGAGAACATATAAACATAGGCTAGTGTCAAGTGTATATAGGGTGTACAATCATTCTCTAAGTATACAAGGTCATCTAATCATGTTAATAATTCATTACAATCGAAGAAAATATCAAAAACGGACAAAAACGGATAAAACGGGCAAAAACAAACAAAAATAGCCTAACCGGATCATCTGGCGGACTACTACGGATTACCGGCGAATTTTTCGAAGTGTCACTGTAGGAGCGTAAAAAGTGCTTCAAAGAAAGAGTCATCTCATTCATAAGTGGCCTACTTTACGCCTAAACAGAACGGGTAACTTTACGCTTGGGTCTATATCGGTAATTTTACGCCGAGGACAGAGCGGCCTCTTTTACGCTGGACAAAGCTGTCAAATCTCACATTTAATGCAGACTTTGACATGAAGATATTAATGATGGCATTTACTACAGAATTCAATGGAATTTGTCATATGCAAAGACCATTGTTGTCGTTTATAGAGATCGAGCTACTTTACGCTCACTGAATGGTTCTTTTACGCACGAAGTTTTACATGAGTCCTTACGCTCATAAAAAAAACAATATGTACGTGAAGTCCATTTGAGCCATTTTACGCTCAAGGTTATTCAATAACCACTTTACGCTGGAAACCTATGACAGAGCTAGTTTACGCTCATCTTTTTATGCCCTATTCGTTCTGGCCAGTTCGGAACGTGGTGTGCCTACGTGGTCTTCATGCCACATTTTTCGAAGAACGTGTGTACATGTATCCTATCCTCTCTGAAATGATGGGACACGTGTCAGCACATACAGAGGATGACTCTGATCGTGGATGGCAGTTGTTAGCGTAAAGACAGATTTTGATGCTCCTTTATGTACGGAAGCCCCAGTCTATAAAAAGACTCTTTTTCTCATACAACACACACACACAGAGACAGGAGAGAATACAGAGATCAGAGCCTCGAGATTTTGATTCACTAGAGCATTCTTCTTCAACTTTGCTTCCAGAACAGAGTGAAGCAAAAGCAGGAAAGCATTCGGCCTCGCCATCAGTGCCCAAGTGCGTCGATACCTTTCTGGTGACTTAGTTCTTCCAAGTTGTTCTACTTCAAGCTGTGATCTTCATCATCATCATATGGTCCAAGGAACAAAGTGATCATTTACAGATCAGACTTCCATAGCAATACTTTCCCAGAATCAAATTTGTACTTCTTGTACTTTTTCTTGTTTTATTTTCAAAAGCCAATTCCCTCCAAGGCATTTTGTTCAGTGAAACAAAAATGGCGACTCTGCTGGGGACGACCTTCTCCTCTGACGAGGAGGTGATTGCTCAATATGATGATGTTTTGGTCGGTTCGACTAAGAAGACTCTGGTTGTGCACTTCGACCAGACTGCCTATGAAGAAATGCTCCGAACTGGGGGTGGTTCTCTCCACTCCAATGTTCAAAAGTCTCGTAAAGCACAAAAAGTTTAGATTCCCAAATCCAAAGTGATTTCTGATCTCTCTGCTGCTTCAGATGACAAGGGAATTCTTCCCACCCCTGTCGTAGGGGCTCCCGTTCATAACGAGGCAGTCCTTACTTCAGAGTTGCACTCGAAGTGTGATGATTTATCTCCCATTCATAATGGTGAAGATAATCAGGTTTCACGCCCACTGCATAAAAATCAAGTTTTACGCTCAGTGGGTAAGAACCAAATTTTACGTTCAGTTCATAAGAATGAGTCTCCCATTCGTAATAGGGCAGACTCTAAAGTTTGTGCTTCTGGGTGTAAGAATCAGTCTTCCGTCGGTGACGTGGTAGGCCCAAATAAATTACGCTCCTCACGTAAAACAAAATCTCCCGTTGGTAACGTGGTAGATAACAAGATTTTACGTACCGTGCGTAAAGATAAATCTCCTGTCTATGACAGTGTAGATGAAATTCACAATGATGCTCACATATCAAATGTGAATGTATCTAAACGTGTGCAGCGTAAAAATATTGTTGGTAAAACTTATGTTCTACACCAACAACCTTCTTATACTGCTTTACGCAAAGTACCAAATTTGTAAATCACACGCCAAGAAGATGGAGTCCTGCGTGCTAAATCTCAAGATTTATGAACACAACTCCAAATGCGTAGAAATGTACAATTTGGTTCTGCGAATGCAGCCAGTAATCTTCTCTATACACAGGGGACTAGACGTTTTTCTATCCCAAATATAATAAAGAAGAATACTACATCCACTCCTTCTGACTTACGCGAATTGCTAATGCAAAAGCGTAAGAATAGACAATCTCCGGTGATATTTCCCCAAGAAAAACACCATTGTGAATATCACCAGGTTGTGATCAACTGTTGTTGTTCAGCTTCAAGACGATCAGTTTTTGATCGATTGAGTTTCAATGCACCTCCATATCAAGCTGAAGATCAAGAACATGAGTTGCCATATGCATCAGTCAACATGGCATCTCATACCAACAGAGGACGACATCCAAGACGAAATACGTCCCAAACTCCAAGTCAACAACAGTTCAACAGGCTTCTTGATTCCTTTGAAGGAGTATATCAGAATACTCGATCAAGAAGACAAAGATAATTGCAGACTTCTGATTCAGAAGCTGGGGGTGCTCAATCTTTTGAGTCTGATACCGATAGCATGGATTCGTACTTCTATACAAATCCTTCTGTATCTTCAAGAGAGGTTGAATCCTATGCTGTTGGAGATGAACCAGAGACGTCATCTGCTAATACGGAACAACGTCTCACTGTCGTTGAACAATCACTGAAGGATATGCTTAACATGGTGCAGAGCATTCATCAGATAATTTTGAATCAGCAAACTGCTCAACCGACGGTAGTAATACCAGTACCAGTAGCAGCACAGACTCAAGATAGTCAAGGGGCTAAAATACCTTTGAATATTCAAGAACCTGCTGTTAATCAGAATTCTGCATCGCCAGATCCCATCATTCCAGAAGATGTACCACCTCCATTAGGGGTCATGGTACATCTAACGACTACTCAGTCAAATGTGCTTCCTCAAACCAGTGAAGACATTCAAGCAGTGTGTGAACTTAAAGCACAGTTTGATGTTTTGAGGCACAAAGATCAGCTCCAGAGGTTAGGGATTAAGCAACCTTATCCTCCTCATTGGAATGATGTACCCTTTCCACCGAAGTTCAAGCCACAATCTATGGTTTTGTTCGATGGAAAAGCATCTCCCAGTCAATATATCAATTACTTTGATATTATGACTGTACACTTGCAAAAAAATGATGCTCTTCTCACTCGAGTGTTCATCGGGTGCCTCACGGGTTCAGCTTATGACTGGTATCATAGCTTACCCGATAATTCTATTTCATCTTTTGACGAATTCAAAGCAATGTTCCTCTCCCGCTTCTATGAAGGAGGTATGGACATGAACATGTCCTCCTTGATAGAAATCAAACAAAAGGAGAAAGAGGATACTCGGACGTTCATTGAACGTTTCCGACAGGCTACTCTAAAGATGCCTCCCGGTATGCCAGATTCGGCATTGATTGACACATGCAAGATGAATCTGCGACCATCCATCGCTGTCTTCACGGGTTTTCAATTCACAGATTGGGCTTCATTCATCATAGCAGCAGTTTCTGCCGAGACCAATGGTAGGTTGGCTCGCGAACACGGGATGATTTTTTCTTCAGAAGATAAAGGGAAGAAAAATAATCCTGGCAATAATCCTGGCAATCGTAATGTGAAGGGAAAAGATACTCTTATGATTAATCTTTCCAAGAACAAAATGACGCCGAGTAATCAAGAATCTTCCAGACCAAAGGAAAAATACTCCTTCGACGAAAGTGATATCCCAGGGATATTTCAATGTCTGGTGAAAAGTGGTAAACTTCAGATTCCAGAGCCAAAGAGGCCTAATGAGGTGAATCTGACTGACAATCCCAAGTATTGTATCTATCATAGATACATTAATCATCCTACCAGTGCTTGCTATGTCTTGAAAAAGAAGATCCAAGAGCTGATAAATGGTGGCGCTATCGCCTTAACCAATGATGACCATACGGTGACAACCAATATGGTTTCTCTTCAGTTTGGAGATTTTCCTCTACAGCAAGTCCCAGATAGAATTATCCCAATTTCGAAGGCGACGATGAAGATTGTGAATATCCCACCTGCCAGGGAAGAAAATACAGGATTGCTGTCTCTCACATTGAAGAATGGTGAAATCATGTGGGTACATCCTGACTTAGTGCCTGAGTTAGAAAATGAAGGTAAAACTTCAAAATCCAAGAAAGACAAGAAAGTCAAAACTTGCAACATGATTTCTCATGTTATTCCAGATTCTGATGACTTAGATCATCTATGGGATGGCCTTCCTCTTGAAGATAGACTGAAAGGATTAAACATCTGTCCTCCAAGTCTAGCTCCTCCTACCAAGCTCAAGCTTACTCATCAGCAGTGGCTAGCCATGAATAGTGTTCCTTTATACCGGGCACAACAAGTCTTTGCTGTATATGAAAAAGCTCCAACAGGGATTTTTCCTCGTATCCCAAATCCTTCTCCTCCCTTAACTACAGAGATATCTATGATTCACTCTCCCGTAGTTGCAGAGGTTTCTTCCTCTTCCTGTGCTGAAACACCTGTTCAAAGTTTACTGCCTATCCACTTGTATAGTCAGCAATCTGTCCTTCTCATGAAGAAGATGGGTTACAACTTTCAAAAGGCGGAAGGTTTGAACCATGATAAAGGAATACGTCTTCCTCTACAAATTCAAAATCAGAATTCCACTGCTGGATTGGGATATGAAGTTCCTTGTAACAACCCTCACAAGAAGAAGGCTAAGGGAAGAAAGACTAAATCCTGTAATATGGTACTTTCTTCTCCTGAGTCTGAGGAAGAAACTTTTGCTGGTACAAGATCTGGAAAAGAGTACCACAAAGACTATGGGGGATCCTCCAAAGAAGCAGAAAATGTAGTGGAGACACTACCAGTTCAACCTTCTCCTGTTTCTGCTAAACCGTCTGCGGTTGAGAAGGGGAAACAGAAGGCAGTACGCTTTGATATCCCATTAAAGTCTGCTTCCAGACAGGAGGTGGTGATGAAGCCTTACAAGTTCGATATTCTAGCTCAGTTAGCCAATACTCCGGCTAGATTGTCTATATTTGAACTGCTTCGCCTTTCCAGAGAAAGCAGGGAGACTTTGAGCGAAGCTTTACTTCAAGCAGATTCATGCTTGGCTCAACTCAAGACTCCCGATAATATGCCAGTGTCATATCCGCAATGTCATAGCGTGATGGAAGCAATTTCCAACATCACCTTTACACAAGAGGATATGTTATTGAAACACAACAAGCATGATAGGCCTCTGTGCTACACTGGATATATCGGATCAACAGAAGTTGACAGGATCTACATTGATCCCGGGTCCTCAATTAGCATAATTCTTCAGAGTATGCTAAGACCTCTGAGGATTCCTACTAATGAGCTGACTTACACTAGTACCACTATTGTTGGTTTTAACTCTGGCAAGAGTAAACCACTGGGGAAGATTCGGCTGCAGATTCAGATTGGTGATCTTCGAACCATGGTGACTTTCTATGTTATCAACTCGGATGTATCCTACAATATTCTTTTCGGAAGACCGTGGATTCATGAGCACAATATTGTGCCTTCAACTCTCCACCAATGCTTCAAATATGTGGATTTCCAAGGAGTTGTGAAAACTGAATTTGCTGATATTAATCCTTTTAATGGTGTCGAAGCCTACTTCTCTGATTCAGGGCTTTATAAACTAGAGCATATGAAAGAGATATCAGATATGGCTGAAGAATCATCATCTGAGGATCAGTCTATTAATGAAGATCCGCCAGAGGAACAACCCTTGAAGATCACGGTCAAGGGACGAATCCAATCTCAACCAGTTAATGATCAACCTTTGATAATCAAGGTTAAAGGAAGAACTCAAACTTCATCTGAGGAATCAATAAAAATTCCTGCTAAGAGCCAAGTTCAACCTTTTATGATCAAAGTCAAAGGGCGTACTTCTGGTACGAATGATCCAGAATCACCATTGATCGTCAATATTGGCAACTCTATGCAGAGGTCGGATGATGGTCCACTGTTGATTAATCCGAAGCATAGCAATCAGATTGTAAATAATGTAAATATCGCTCATCTCTTTGATATCAATGAAGATTTTCTTTTCGAGTATATGGCTGTCAAGTTTATTGAGAGAATGACTTTATCTTCTGATAATCAAAGTCATCAATATAAAGACAACATAGACTCCTCATACGATGAATCTAGACAGATATTATCAGTCAATATGGTTCAAATCGATGATGAATCAGAGCCATTTGAGAATGATCCTTGGGCTCAATAGATGGATACTCAATGGAAACTTTGTTTTGAACAGCGACAGCCACCTACAGAAGATGAGGTTATCCAGATCGATGTTGGAAATGGAATTACGCCCAAACCAATATTCATCAGCAAGAATCTTTCTGAAGATGAAAAGGAAGAGTTAATAAAACTTATCAAAGATTATATTGACATCTTTGCATGGAGTTATGAGGATATGCCAGGGATAGATCCTAAAGTTGCTACTTATAAACTTAATATTTTGCCTAACGTCAAACCTGTAAAACAACAGCAACGACGTTTTAGACCAGATATGATGGATGCAATTGAAGTAGAAGTCAAAAAGCTGATTACGTGTGGCTTCGTTCGTGAAGAACAACATCCGGATTGGGTGGCCAATATTGTTCCTGTCATGAAGAAGAACGAAAAAGTCCGAGTTTGTATAGATTACGGAGATCTTAATACAGCCTGTCCAAAGGACAAATTTTCGCTTCCCATTACTGATGTCATGATAGACAATACATGCGGTTTTGAACGTATGTCTTTCATGGACGGATTCTCAGGATACAATCAGATCAAGATGCATCCAGAAGATGAGAAGCATACATCTTTTCGAACACCCCTTGGGGTTTTTTGCTATACAGTTATGTCGTTTGGTCTCAAAAATGCCGGTGCCACATATCAACGGGCTATGAGCAATATTTTTCAAGAACATCTACGAAAAATAGTTGAATGCTACGTAGATGACATTGCTGTGAAAAGTCGGTCAAAGAATGATCACATTCAAGACTTAAAGACGGTATTTAAATTGATGCGTCAACATCAATTGAAAATGAACCCTACTAAGTCTTTCTTAGGGGTTTCCAGTGGCAAGTTTTTAGGATTTGTCATCACCTCTCAGGGTATCCATGTTGATCCTGATAAGGTTAAAGCAATTCTTGAAATGTGACCTCCTCGTAATCTGAAAGAACTTCGTGGCTTTCAGGGCCGTATTGCTTATATCAGAAAATTTATATCTAATCTTTCTGGGAGATGTCAACCTTTCTTTCGTCTATTAAAGAAAGGAGTATCTTTCATTTGGGATGAAGCATGTCAAAAAGCCTTCAATGACATTAAGCAATATCTTACAAACCCGCCTGTCCTGGTACCTCCGGTGATAGAAAGACCATTTTTGCTGTATGTTCGAGCCTTGGATCATTAACTCGGCGCTCTTCTGGCACAGAAAAGTGATATGGGTCATGAACAAGCAATATATTATCTGAGTAGAATGATGGTCGGAGCTGAACACAGATATACTCCTGTAGAAAAGGAATGTCTAGCTTTGGTTTTTGCCGTCCAAAAGACAAGGCATTATGTCACAGGACAGACTATTTATGTTATCTCCAGAATAAATTCCATTCGGATATTGATGAGAAAATCGAGCATTCTTAATTCCAGGTTAGCTACCTGGGCGATGTTGCTCACTCCTTATGACATGGTGTATGTGCCTCAAAAATCAGTGAAGGGCCAAGCGTTAGCTGATTTCTTAGCTGCTCATCCTGTACCCGAAACTTCGAAGTTATATGAAGACATTCCAGACGAAGTAGTGGATTGCAACATGACTTTGAAGAATGACATATGGCAATTATATTTTGATGGAGCATCACGTGTGGGACCTAAAGGCAATATTGTCTCTGGGGTAGGAATCGTCTTGGTTTCTCCTGACAAAATGGTTATATACCGTGCCTATTCTCTTAATGAGCCATGCTCTAACAATGTAGCAGAATATAATGCTCTATTGATTGGTCTCCAAGTGGCAAAGCAATTGGATATTGAATTCCTAGAGGCTTATGGAGATTCTCAATTGATCGTCATTCAAGTTAGAGGGACTTATGAAGTCAGAAATCCTGATCTCATCCCTTATCATCAGGTGGTAGTCGAGTTGGTTCTTTCATTCAAAGGATTCTTCATTGAATTTGTGCCACGTTCTCAGAATGTGGAAGATGATGCTCTTGCCAGCTTAGCTGCAGACTTGGCTGTCCCAATCCGAAGGCAAAATACGATTACTTTGCTAGACCGAGACTTGTTCTGTATAAAGAGTAATCTGCATATTGAACAAAGTTATGTTACAGAGGCAAGTTCCCAGCAGAAAGATTGGAGAACTCCATTCATTGATTATGCAGTCCATAGAATTCTGCCTGAAGATCCTAAAGAAGCTGCGTCAATTAAGAGACGATCGTTTCGATTCTATTATGATTCGTCTTTACATATGCTGTATCGTCGTTCATATGATGGGCTTTTGCTGCGTTGTCTCTCAGAAAGTGAAGCTAAACAAACACTACGTGAGGCTCATGATGGTGTCTATGGTGCTCATCAACCGGGTCCAAAGTTACACGATCGCATTCGAAGAATGGGGTATTATTGGCCCTCTATGATAGCAGATGCTGTAGACTATGCCAGAAGATGTAAAGCATGCCAGATTCACGCAGACTTTATTCATCAACCGTCTAAATTTCTACATCCTACAGCAGCCTCTTGGCCTTTCGAAGCTTGGGGGTATGGACATCATTGGTCCTATTAACCCCCCTTCTGTCAAAGGACATCGGTTTATACTAGCTATAACCGATTACTTTTCGAAGTGGGCAGAAGCAGTTCCACTTGCTGAAGTGAAAACATCTAATGTAATCAGTTTCATTAAACATCATGTCATTTATCGCTTCAGGATTTCTCGACGAATAATTCATGACAATGGACCACAATTTGCCAGCCAGGCATTTTATCGGTTCTGTGACAAGAATCGAATTCAAAATCTGGCTTCTACGGCTTATAATCCAGCTGCTAATGGCTTAGTTGAAGCCTTCAACAAAACGATCATCAAACTTCTCAAAAAGTTTGTCTCTTCTAATAAAAGAGATTGGAATGAGAAGCTTGGAGAATGTTTATGGGCATATCGAACAACGGTCCGAACTCCTACTGGTTTTATACCATTTTCACTGGTTTATGGATGTGAAGCTGTTCTCCCATTGGAAATCCAGATCCCTTCTCTTCGAATTGCTATTGCTAATGAGCTAACTACAGAGAATAATGATCGCTTACGACTCCAAGAACTTGAAGGATTGGACGAGAAGCGTCTTCAAGCACAACAGCATATTGAGCTATATCAAGCCCGTATATCTCGAACTTTCAATCGTAAAGTCAAGGAGAGGGTATTCAAAATTGGCGAGCTTGTGGTGGCTGTTCGGAGACCAATGGTGATGACTCATAAAAGCAAAGGGAAATTCCAAGCGAAATGGGAAGGCCCGTATGTAATTGAGTCCGTGTTCTCCAATGGTGCCTATCGATTGTCAAAACCCAATGGAGACCTACTCATGTTGCCGATCAATGGCAAATTTCTCAAAAAATACTATGTATAAAAAAAAGAGAGAAGACAGAACAAAAATAAAACTTCTTTTATTATTTTTGTTCATGATAAAAGATTAAGGACGAGGGCTACTCCCTTCCTTATTTACATAGTCAGCCAATGCATGGAAGACATCGTTTTCCGAACTCACGAAAAATTTGCAGATGGCCATCCTCAATGCTTCTTCTTCAGGAGTTTTTCCTAGCTCTACTAAGAAAGCAAGGATGTCTTGAGATGGCTTGGGCATAGAAGAACTGTTGTCTACTTCAGTCAGACCCGTCACTATTGGTTCAACGGGATGTGTCTCGACGATGTCCTCATTGTTCCTGCAGACTTCATTCTTTTGCTGAGCATCCTCGGAAGACATTTTCAAGTGAGGAATAGAAATGAGAATGAAATGATTTCAGAAGATTTCTCGCCTATTTATAGAAGAGGACTATTGATGAACCGGTCTTTGAAGATTGAGAATAAACTTTCCATTTCCGAAAAGACTCGACTGTTCATGTTACCAGGTTCATCCATTTAATTATGGAATCGTCCTTTCTGTTCCCAAGAAATACGTTGATTCGTCCACCGTTTTTTTGGCATCTCACAACATCTGTCTTCTTATTCCCCAGCTACCAAGGTTTGGTTAAGCTGACTTCTTGTTTCCTGGGAAAGGGATTTTATATTTTCTATATCAATTGATTAGAAAGTTGGATTCGCTATTTATCATGTTTCTATGATCTCTGAATAAATATTAAATCTACTTTCTTTTCCTATCTATCACTTCTATTCTGACCTCTGCATAGATATTAATCTAATTTTCTTTTGAGTTCATATATGCTATTATGTCCATATTACCTCTGATAGTATCATATACTCTAAAAAACAGAAAATAAGATTTCATTTATCTATCATGTCCATATTACATCCAGATAGATACAAATCATTGATCATAGAAAAACCATCATTTTCACTCCCATATCATTAAAAAGTCTATTACATTTCTTAGACTTTCTTATAAGTTATAATGAAAATCTTTTACATTCTTGGATTTTCATTCTATACACCAACGAAAACCTAATAGAGATCTATTTCTTCTTTGGATCTTCTTTGACGGGTTCCTTGTTGGTGGCAGTTCCTGACTGTCTGAGTCCCGGTGACGACCAGAACAGCAGGAATCAAACTCTGGTCTTCTCTCTCAGAAATGAGGAGAACCCCAGAGTATGGCAGCCCGAAGGCGTGTTGCTGCCAATACAATTGGTGGATTAGGAGCGGCCTCTCAGAGGAGATAGGAATGTATCCATCATTGGGATACAATTCCTAGTTCTACCGTGAAAGGAACTCTACTACCCGATTTCTCGGGGTAGAGCTGACTCCACCGTCCAACTCTCCATGTATAAAGGCTCTTCCTACCAACGGAGGAAGACCCTTCTATCTCACGAAGAGTTCTGAGTTGTTTGATTTGCGCGTCAAAAGCGCATGAGCTCCCTGATGTTGATGTCAGAAGAACGCTCTCCACAGCGTCGAAGTCACCAATGCCAGTTCTGAAAAAGCTCTTCAGCCAGGCTTCTGCAGAAAACAAAGAAGAAGAAGTGTCATCAAATGCGTATTGAACGCTAACTAAAGACAAATGGCAAGGCTTTTACGCCAGTGTTTCTGCAAGGTTTTTTACGCCAGTGCTTCATAAAGGCTTTCACGCCATTTGCTTCAGCAAGGCTTTTACGCTGGCACTTCACGAAGGCTTTTACGCCAGTGATATGACAAGGCTTTTTACGCCGGTACTTCATAAAGGCTTTTACGCCAGTGCTTCAGCAAGGCTTTACGTTCGTAAAATAGCTGTTTTCAAACAAGAAATTCGAAGACAGATATTTGCTTACAATCGGACTTACCACTTGAGTCGAATGGTTTGGCTCTAATGGTGGTTGAATCTGCGTCTAATGATTGGACGTGCAAAGGAACGCCATTGGAAAGCTCCGCCATTATCATTTGTTGGAGAACAACATCGCAGAAAGTTATCTTCAGAGGGATGAGTACGAGAGTATATGAAACATTCTCCGCTATTTATAAAGACTAAAGAAACTATTAAGATGAGTCTATTTCGGGAGAAGATCTTATTTAAAGGATCTCGTAACCACAAGATAGACGCCACGTGTTGGTTTGTTTTTCGGGAATTAACAATCACAGAAGCAGTCAACAGAAGTGCATAAACAAATGCGCGTCAATAGATGAGGTTAAACATCAGAGATTTTATTTATAAAGGATGGGAGCGGACCCCTACATATAAAAGAGTCGCAATACATAGAATTTTATTATTCTCTTTCGTTGGGTTGACGAAGGGATGCACCCAACTCTCGCATATTGCGAATCCCAGAGCGCCGCATCAGACGAAGGAATGCTTCTGCGTCACCCGGTCCCTCGTATGCAGTTGAAGGACCACCATCAATACGACTGAAGACCGCTGGGGTCAGTCCAAAGCACTCTAGAAGATTTTGTGCTCGCTCGTTCTCTCTCTCGAGGTTAAGCCTGGCGATCGAAGTCCCCTCCACGATTGGTTCTTTCTTTGGCGCCATATCAACTATGAGGATGAATGTCAAGAATAAGGAATTTGTCCTTATTTATACAAATCAAAATAACTCTTCACATTCCTTATTGGAAACCACTCACTCGGGAAGATGAAAAAACATTTTGAAAGTTACGAAGAAGAGATTTATTGTGACGGTTAAGTGTTGACCGACATTATTCTCTTTTTCTGAACTTTACGCCGACTGTTGGATATCTCCGCTCTTACGCGGATGACTGTTGCGTATCCCGAGTTTTGCGCTCATCAAATCTCAACTTTTACGCTTCTGTTCAAAGTGTTTCAAATTTTGGAGATATTTGAAAACTTTGAAGGGGGTCTTGTAGGAGCGTAAAAAGTGCTTCAAAGAAAGAGTCATCTCATTCATAAGTGACCTACTTTACACCTAAACAGAACGGGTAACTTTACGCTTGGGTCTACATCGGTAATTTTATGCCGAGGACAGAGTGGCCTCTTTTACGCTGGACAAAGCTGTCAAATCTCACATTTAATGCAGACTTTGACATGAAGATATCAATGATGGCATTTACCACAGAATTCAATGGAATTTGTCTTATACAAAGACCATTGTTGTCGTTTATAGAGATCGAGCTACTTTACGCTCACTGAATGGTTTCTTTTACGCACGAAGTTTTACATGAGTCCTTACGCTCATAAAAAAAACAATGTGTGCGTGAAGTCCATTTGAGCCATTTTACGCTCAAGGTTATTCAATAACCACTTTACGCTGGAAACCTATGACAGAGCTAGTTTACGCTCATCTTTTTACGCCCTATTTGTTCTGGCCAGTTCGGAACGTGGTGTGCCATAGTCTTCATGCCACATATTTCGAAGAAGGTGTGTACATGTATCCTATTCTCACTGAAATGATGGGACACATGTCAGCACATACAGAGGATGACTCTGATCGTGGATGGCAGTTGTTAGCGTAAAGACAGATTTTGATGCTCCTTTACGCACGGAAGCCCCAGTCTATAAAAAGACTCTTTTTTCTCATACAACACACACACACAGAGACAGGAGAGAATACAGAGATCAGAGCCTCGAGATTTTGATTCTCTAGAGCATTCTTCTTCAACTTTTCTTCCAGAACAGAGTGAAGCAAAAGCAGGAAAGCATTCGGCCTCGCCATCAGTGCCCAAGTGCGTCGATACCTTTCTGGTGACTTAGTTCTTCCAAGTTGTTCTACTTCAAGCAGTGATCTTCATCATCATCATATGGTCCAAGGAACAAAGTGATCATTTACATATCAGACTTCCATAGCAATACTTTCCAAGAATCAAATTTGTACTTCTTGTACTTTTCCTTGTTTTATTTTCAAAAGCCAATTCCCTCCAAGGCATTTTGTTAAGTGAAACAGTCACAGCAAGTTTAATGGTGCAAGTTCGAATTTTTCGACAGATTTTTGCGAATTTTCGACGGATTTTCCGAACCGTCACAGAAAGTTGATTCTTGAAAACTCAAAACTTATTTCGGCCATAAACACTTCGTTTTAAATCAAAATTCAGATTTTCAAAAGTCAAAATCACATGAAATTTAATTCCCTACAATGTAGGAGTAGTAGTTTTCACAAATTCAAAGATTTGATAGATCAATACCTCAAAATACTCCAAAAATAGGTTTTTGGAAAATCGAAACGAGTTCCGATTTCCACCAAACTCAAAATCTATGTATACAAGCTTGGTGAGAGCCTCATATATGCATATGTGACCAGGATCCATGATGGTAACACCAGTATCACTTTTGATACCGAGTTTTCTACTAAGTCAATATTGGATTTTAACAGAAAATCAAATCCTAGTTCTTAGAAACATGCATATGATGAGAATCACAAGGAAGACATTCTTAACAAAATGAGTTTAGAACAATTCTAAGCATTTAATACCAAGGAAAACAAAAATGACAACAAAACAATATTGTTCATGAATTTGGCAAGATGTGCCTAGGTTACGCTCCAAGCCTAATCTTCTACTCCTCCTCCTAGTAGGGTTAGACACCACACCTAAGCCTCAAGGCCAAGCTCTTGGCAAGCTCCAAAGGAGAGAGAAGAGAAGAAGAAATGAAGAGAGAGTGAAAGAATGAAAAGAGAGAGGAGAGAGAAATTGAAAGGGTATATATAGAAGGAATTATTAATTTTGACCATTGGATGGTGATCCATGTCAAAATCTAAGTCAATCATGGTCATTCAAACAAAACCAAATATCCATTGGATAAAAGGGTGCATCTGCATCATTCACAAAAATATCTAAACACTATTCATCAAAATATCTAAAATACTATTCACAAAAATATCGAAAACACTATTCATAAAAATATCTGACATAAAAAATATCTAAAATATGGAATATCTGCCCGGACGGTATACCGTCGGTATACACTGGTATACTGGCGGTATGACGGTCAAGGAGAAAATCTATAAGTTGAGAAAAATTTAAAGTGTTCTGAAAACCAAGAAAATATGAAATACACTGCAAAATACATATCCGTATATAAATATCGATACTGTGAGACGAGCCTCACAGGGGTGAATAGAGTACGTGTGTGCAGTAGAAAGTTAATCACCAATTAAAAATTCTAAGCAGTATCACAGGTGTATATATAAATGAGCAAACTACGAAATTTAAATACAGAGAGTAAAGAGCAGCAGAAAAGCAAACTCACGACACAGCGATATATTTTGATTTTTCTCTGAGAGGACTAGTCGAGGCTCGAGTACTCTTGCTCGATGTTAATCCACTACGGCACAACCTTTAACCGAGCGCTTGTATCTCCTTACAACTATTAGTTTCTATCTGAAGGACTTGCAACTTCAAATATGGCAAACTTGAAAACTAGAACATTTTTGGAGCACCTTCTTTACAACTCAAGCAACCAAACTCTAGATTGAAACGGAATGGCACTTGGCTTGGCTAGGATTCGTTAAAGGCTAGATGTGAAAGTAAATAGCTCTGGAATGCTTTTAAATTGAGAGAGAAGAGAGGAATGAATGAATGATTTGGAATGGAACGTTCTCCTCTATTTATAGCATTTTTGGGGCAGAACTCGGACTGAGTTCGGGTCCATAAATTTTGTAATTAGAAAAGTGGTTATAGATATTCAGAAAGACCAATATGTTCTAAAAACAAACTAGCAAAACTCGGGCAGAGTTCGGGCCAAACTCGGGTAGAGTTCTCATAAAGTTCTTATATGAATATTTGTTCAAATAATGTATGGAATTTTTGTACGGCTATTGGATATGGATTTGATATAGGATTGGATATAGGATTAGGTATATAGGTAGGCTTTTGAATGTGTAGTTTATAAAGCCAATTGCCAATCCGATCAACCTTACATTTTTCTAAACTCAATAAAAGGAAAATACAGAATAACATAGAAAAATAAATCTTGATCTACGTCTATAGTTTTTGTATGATGAAGACGACGAGTAGTAGCTTGTTGGAAGTAGACGTTCTATTTTTTTACCTGTAATGTATTATTTGTGTATCGACCAAAGTCTATGTTGGTTATTAAAATCAGGTGTGACTATGACCAATGGGCCAACAATCATCCTCATTTTGATAATTGACAAACTTTGAGTTTATACCAAATAATATGAAAAATAACTTTACAAAAATTATATCTCGCTTGGTACCTGGCGTATTTTTTTGGTACTTGGCGCATTTGTTTTGTTTGATTTTTGGTATTACACTCTTCTCCCCCTTTATCATTGTACAAAATGGAAGCTTCGCCACAAATTGTAAGCACAACGAACATAAAAAAAGACAAGGTCATACCAAAAATATAGAGAAATAAACATGGCCAACAATAGATAAGTCTAACCACACAAGTAAAATAAGGTAGGAATCACTAAAACTCGGTAGCATAAACATGAAAACTACATAAAATCATGAAATATGGAAGTCTGAAAGAGACCTTACCATAGCTAGTGCATAAAAACAAAAACATCGACTAAAAAGTACTACATGATCATCATAGTCATTAGATACAAAACCAAAAAGCCTAAACATTATCATCAACTCGCACCATCGCCAGTGTCAACAGAATGACCGGGGTCAATATATGTTGCGGTAGGGTCGAAGTAGCGTCGAGCCTAACGATCCTCGAACCTGGGGCCATCGAAGTCTGGATGGCAAAGAATCGGAGTGGAACAAGTAGGATGATAAGCCAGAGTTCACTAAATGTCAGTAATATCGTTTCACAGAGTCTGGAACTAGTATGTCATACGGTAGTCAGTGTCTCGCTGATGCATGCGCTCCGCCTGATAGCGCTCATCCTCGAGAATGTAGCGAGCCTCGAATCAGTCGAAAAGATGATTGATGGTACGGGTATGAGGGACAGCAAAAGGAGGGGCCTCAGCAAAAGGGGCTAGTACAGGCTGAGGAGCCTGGACAGGTAGAATACCTCCGACACCAACTACATGAGGAACAGGGACAAGAAATGAAACTTTCTAGACCTGTAAAGCTCAGATGGAGTACCATCGTTAGGACAGGAATCCAAGGGGATGTTGAACCTTTAGAAAATGATAGGAAGAACCGTAGGATAGATAAGGTTACGTCCTGGCTTTTTACAGTTGATTGTAGCTGACATTATGGTTTTGGGAAGACAGAAGGGAATCCCAAAATGAATATGATACATGACGGACAGCTCCAAATACGTGAACTCATCAGTAGATCCCATTTTGGGCAGAATAAATACAATGATAATACGATAAAGTTCATAAAAATGTTGGTTCAAGTAACGTGACATGAGACGACCATGGGGTCTAGGGTTCGGAGCATACATCACGTCATTGAAAGACTCTAAGTCTAGATCAGCACCAAACTGGACTTTGGTAATGTCGAATAAAGCTTCTCTAGTATTGGGGACCTGGAGTCATTCGCTTAAGTCGTCATCATCAAATTCTATTTCAGTCCGACAGACTGAGGAATACATTGTACCATGTGAATATTGTAGGTTGCAGTAAAATATCCGAACGACGTTGCCGAATATCGGATTGGAAATTTCTACAAATTCACGTAGGTAAACGTTTTGAAAAATCAAATAATATTTTGAGAAAATGTTAAAATTAATGGAATTGCCCGAACATATGGGGTGTTTGTAAAAGTCATGAAACCAAGCAAGTGAGATTTCTAAGTCTACAAATAACGTAGAATCATAATCATCCTCATCAGATGGGGGAAGTGGACTAAATAGACTTTCTTGAGGTGTGTAGGATGGGCTTGATGTAGAAGCACCGGCACCTCTCTTTTTTTTTGAAAAGTCTAGGAGCCATAGAAAATTGACAAGAAAAGAGTAGAGATTACCAAAAAATAGCGGCATAGAGTGGAAGAGAACGTCGTAAACCCTTAGATCCAAAATTTTAGGGCTTAATTCCAAGAGAATAGGGATAAAAATTAGAGCTATAATTAGGGTTTTCGGGTAGATGGTGGCTGTGGTCATGGAGAAGAAGAAGATGAAGTGGAGGTATTAATATAAAGTGGTAGCAGATTGGTCAGTTATGTCGGTGGGTGACCGAACTCAGCCAGCGTTCAGTCCGAGTACGTAAGCTTGTATTTTGAAAATAATTTTTGATTTATGAATAGAATTGTATTAGAACTAATATTCATTTGTTTTAAATAAATCTTTATTACTTTGGGTAAGCTGTAGGGGTCGGATCCCAGCTAGCAGTAGTCCGAAGACTAGTACACCGTGTCGCTTCAGGCTATTTATATCTGTATGACAGAAGGACCCTGTACCCAAAATAACTCAGACTTAAAATAAATTATTTGAATGTAGTCTAAACAATTTTCTAAACATAAAGTATTATGTTTCCAAAAATTCAAGAACACCTAACTCGCGACGAATAAACTTAAATCGATCTTTAGCTTGGTTTTGTAAAAATATCTGCTAATTGATGATCTGTATCAATGAGTTCTAAACAAAAAAATTCCATGTTGTTGGTGATCACGTAAGAAGTGATAATGTATTTCGATGTTTTTAGTGCGTGAGTGACATATAGGGTTCTTTGTCAAATTTATTGTGCTAGTGTTATATAAATGGAAATCTTTATGTAATACAGATTATAGTCTTGTAAAGTTTGCTTCATCCACAAAATTTGTGCACAATAGCGGCCTGCAACGATATACTCGGCTTCAATCATTGATAATCAACAGAATTTGTTTCTTGCTAAACCAAGAGACTAGAGCTTTATCTAGAAAATGACACGTACCGATGGTACTTTTACAGTCCACTTTGTATCCAGCAAAATCAGCATCAGAGTACCCAATTGGGTCAAATGATGTCATTTTGGGATACCATAAGCCGATAGTAGAAGTATCCTTAAGGTATCAAAAAATATGCTTAATTGCATATAAGTGTGATTCCTTAGGGTTAGCTTGATATCTAGCACATATGCAAACACTAATATGATATCAGGACGACTAGCAGTTAAATATAATAAACTACCAATCATAACTCGATACTTATGCTGGTAGACTGATTTGCTATTTTATCAATATCAAGCTTGGTTGATGTAGCCATAGGAGTGTCGATAGGCTTTGCGTTATCGAAGTCAAACTTCATCAGCAAGTCCTTTATGCATTTGGCTTGATTGATAAAGGTTCCCTGAGTGCTTTGTTTGATTTGTAGTCCGAGAAAGTAGTTCAGCGCTCACATCATACTCATTTCAAACTCACTCTGCATACACTTAGTAAAATCTTGACATAATAGTTAATTAGTAGAATCGAATATGATATCATCGACATAAATTTACACAAACAGAATATCATCATTTGAAGACTTGATAAATAGAGTTGTATCAACTCTTCCTTTTGAAAAACTATTTTCAAATAGGAAGAAACTTAGGCGATCATACCCAGCTCGAGGAGCTTGTTTGAGTCCATAGAGTGCCTTACATAACTTGAAAACGTGATCGAAAAATTTAAAATCTTTAAAACCAGGGGGTTATTTTACAAAAACTTCTTTTGTAAAACCATTAAAAATGCACTTTTGACGTCCATTTGAAAAAGTTTAAAATCGTAAAAACATGCAAATGCACAAAGCATGCGAATAGATTCTAATCTAGCAACAGGAGTATAAGTCTCATCATAATCAATTCCTTCTTGTTGGTTATAACCTTGAGCCACTAGACCAGCTTTGTTGCGTAGAACTTGTCCATCCTTACTAAGTTTATTTCAGAATACCCATTTGGTACCAATTATAGATTGGCCAATAGAGTTAGAAACAAGTTCCCAAACTTGGTTTCTCTTAAACTGGTTAAGTTTCTCTTGCATGACAAAAATCCAAAATTAATCAAAAAATGCATCTGCTACTGATTTTGGTTCTACCCGAGAAATAAATGCAATATTTGTAGCTATATCTCTGTTTGAAGAACGTGTACTTACTTCCTTTGATATATCACCTATGACAAGAGTCTCTGGATGATATATCATCAAATGAAACATTAATTAATTCTTCAACAATCATAGACTTCTTATTAAAAAAACTCTATATCCCTTACTCTTGGAAGCATAACCAAGAAATATTCCTTCGTCTTCCTTAATGTCGAACTTACCCAAGTTATCCTTGGTGTTCATGGTAAAATAGCGACAACCAAAAAAATTTAAAATAAAAAATATTTGAAATACGATTAAACCATAATTCATAAGGTGTCTTCTTTGATATAGGTCGAATCAGCACCCTATTCAAAATATGACAAGTTGTACTTACAACTTCAGTCCAAAAATATTTTGGAAGAATATGCTGATTTAGCATGACTCTAGCCATCTCGCTTAGAGTTCTATTCTTCCATACCACAACACCATTCTGTTGGAGAGATCTAGGACAAGAAAACTTATGCGAAAAACCATTTGTATCGTAAAATTTTTTAAAATCAGAATTTACAAATTCGCCTCCATGATCACTTCGGATATGAGTAATCATGAAACTTTTTTTGTTTTGAACCGCTTTGTAGAAAATCTCAAATTCAAAAAGTCATCACTTTTGTTTGATAAAAAAAATCCATGCATATCGAAAAAAATTATCAACAATACCAAAAGCATAGAATTTATCGCCAATGCTGACAACTCTACTAGGTCCAAATAAATCCATATGAATCAACTGCAAGGGTCTAGAAGTACTTACAGCGTTGATGGATTTAAAAGAAGATCTAGTTGCTTTATTTTTTTTCACAGTCAGCATATACCATGTCTATCTTGAATGATATTTCTCGTAGTCCTTTTACCAATTTCTTCGTTGATAATCTTGAAATAGTATCCATGTTTACATGTCCTAGTCTCATATGCCATAGCCAACTTTCATCTTGGTTGACTACTAGGCACTTACCTGCACTGTTAGTGCTTTCTAGAAAGAATACATAAATATTGTCCACCTTGATTCCTTCATAATCTGGATTACCAGTAGACATATCATATATAGAATATTTGCCTTTAAAAAAATTAATACCATAACCATTGTTGGCAAGATGACTAATGATTAACAGGTTATGTTTTAGTTATGTTACCATACAAACATCTTTTATTATTTGATAGAGGGATATACCAATAGTTCTATTACCTATTATACTACCTCTTAGATTATTTTCGAAGGAGATGTATCCTTCTTTTTTCATCGATAGCATTGCAAATAAAGATGTGTCATCAGTCATGTGCCGCGAACATCCACTATCGAGGATCCATTTGCTTCTAGCATGAAAGGGTTGGCCCACTTGATCAAATGCCATTAAATAGACATTTGTAGAACTGTTGTATCTTTCTTCCTCTTGTGATTCACTGGCCTCGCTTTCATGTTATATATTAGTATTTGTGTACTTTCGACCAGTTGTTCACTTTCGGCTTGATCATTCATATCGACTGCTCTTCTTGGCTATTGGGCAGTCCTTCTTTATATTCTTGGTCTTTTAGCATCCATAGCACATTGTTTCTTCTTTATTACTTTCTTGGACGTCTTTCTTCTTTCGGTTTGACTTTTCAAACATAAAGAACTTTCTGAAGTTTTTGACCAGTAGGGCTTGTTTTTTACCATCTGACTCTTCGTCATCAGTATCTTCACTGGAGAATCTCTTAGCTTTTACTTTGAAGGCGATATATTTTTCTTTTGGGGTAGCCTCTTTAAAGTCTTGTAGGTCAAGCTCATGAGTCATGAGTTTATCCATCAGCTTCTTTAGTGATATTGTGGTGAGATCGTTTCCTTCAATAATTGTTATTGCCTTCAGGTTCTAATTTTTGGCCAATCCCCTGAGCATCTTCCTTATCTTTTCATAGTTACTGTAATCTTTACCAATAGAAGATAGAGGATTAGTTATATCAATAAAATGTGTAAACATTTGTGTGATTGAGTCATTTGGCTTCATCTTGAAGGCCTCATACTTTTGTGTTAGTTTGCTGATCTTAGACCCCTTTACTTGTGAAGTTCCTTCATGAGTTACCTCAAGAAGTTTCTAGATCTCGTGTGAAGTGTTGCATGTAGATACTCTGTTGAACTCAGTCTTACCAATAGCACAAAATAGTGCATTGATCGCTCTTGCATCAAGATTGGCTTGTATCTTCTCTGAATCCGTGTATCTATCATGTGCCTTGTCCATAAGGTTACCATCAATCACTATTCTTGGTAGCTTTTTGTAGCCGTCTATAACTATTGATCAAAGATCAAAGTCAAGTAATTTTGAAAAGAAACTCATTCATGTTTTCCAATATATATAGTTTGTTCTATCAAATAGTGGGGGTCTATTTGTGGATTGCCCTTCACATATGAATATAGATTTTACGGCTACCATATATACTCTTTAGAGTGTTATATTTGTATATAACATGCTCTGATACCAATTGTAGGAACGTTGAGCACCTCTAGAGGGGGTGAATAAAGTGTGTGTGTGTGTGCAGCACAAAGATAATCACCTATTAAAACGTCTAAGCAGTATCACAAGTGTATAGATAAATAAGCAAACTATGAAATTTAAATACAAAAAGCAAAGAGCATCAGAACAGCAAACTCATGACACAGCTATGTATACTAGTTTTTCTCTGAGAGGACTAATCCAGTCTTGAGTACTCTTGATCGATGTTAACAGAGAGCTTGAAGCTCCTTACAACCGTAAGTTTTTATCTGAAGGACTCGCAACTTCAAATACGACAAACTTGAACATTGGAACATTTTCGTAGAGCCTTCTTTACAATTACTCGAACAACTAAACTCTAGATTGAAATGGAATGACACTTGGCTTGGCTAGGAGTCGTTAAAGGCTAGATGTGAAAGTAAATAGCTCTGGAGTGCTTTTACATAGAGAGAAGAGAGGAATAAATGAATGATTTGGAATAGAAAGTTTTCCTCTATTTATAGCATTTTTTGGGGCAGAACTCGGACAAAGTTCGGGTCCAAAAATTTCGTAATTCAAAAAGTGGTCACAGATATTCAGGAAGACCAAACTGTTCTGGAAACAAACTGGCAGAACTCGGGCAGAGTTCGAGCCTAACTCGGGCCGAACACAGGTAGAGTTCTCATATGATTATATGTTCAAATAATGTATAGGTTTTTTGTATGGCTATTGGATATAGGTTTGATAAAGGATTGGATATAGGATTAGGTATATAGGTAGGCTTTTGAATGTGGAGGAGTTTGGAAAGCCAGTTGTCAATCCGATCAATCTTACATTTTTCCTAAACTCAATAAAAGGAAAAATGCAGAATAAAATAGAAAATTAAATCGTGATCTACGTCTGTAGTTTTTGTACGACGAGTAGTAGCTTGTTGAAAGTAGACATTATGTTCTTGTACCTTTAATGTATTATTTGTTTATCGACCAAAGTCTACGTTGATTATCAAAATCAGATGTGACTATGACCAATGGGCCAACAAACATATCCAAATCTACAATCAAAGTCTATGAGTCTAACTATCTTATCATAAACATAAATCGTAGAAATATAACATATTAATGTATCAAAAAACTGGAGACAAATCCAGTACTAATAGCTAAACTAGCTCAGTCGCTACTAGTAGTGTCTCACCAGCTGGAACTAGTCCCTCCTGAGCCAAAGTCTCCTGGTCAACTCCTACTACATCCTATGGTCTGTAGTAGGTAGGGAACTAATCATCTAAATCATCTATAAAATATATCCAGTCGGAATTGGAGCGAAGCACACCTCTAATAACAGTTCCAGTAAATGATATATGAAGTAACGTGTAGGCAACTCTAGAGGAGGGTGAATAGAGTTTGTGTCGATAATCATCAATTAAAAAATAATTCTATATCAACTCCATAAAACAACTATCAAGAGATTAAGTAATCATATATAAATTCGAAAATAAATAGAGATCAGGAGAGCATACACAAACACAGCAATTTTAACCTGGTTTTCCTCGTGGAGGACTAGTCCAGGCCTAAAAACTCTAGCTCAGGATTGAAATCCACTATTTGTGAAATAGCACACAACCACGTGACTTTACTCAGGAGCACGTCAACTTCTTACAGATTCGCAGATGGCAAAACTTAGAATTGTCCAAGTAACTTTTTTTTTACTCTTGCACACAACTTCTAGCTGATATCGCACTGAACACCTTGGGCTAAGGAGAGTTGTGGCTTAAGAGATATGGAAGAATGAGGCTTGGAGTAGTAGAGCTTAGAAAGCTTGAATATTAGAAGGTAAGAGATGATTTGAAATGAGAGAATTCAAGCTCTATTTATACTCCTCTGGGGAGGCAGAGTTCGGCCCGAATTCTGTCCCAAGAACTCAAATTTTTGAACGTTGGACAGCTTGTATCAAGCAGGCCCTAAAAATTAGGGTGCTAAAAATTAGGGGGCAGAGTTCGGCCCGAACTCTGTCTCCCTTGGGACAGAAGTTCTCAATAGGCTATGGTGGTTTGGTTTGGTTCAGGAATTTGTCTGTTTGTATGGTAGAGCTTGGAGAGATATGTCAAGGGCTTGAGATGACACAGTGCGACTCAACGTACACATTCTTCTAGACTCAATAAATTAAAGATCACAGACTTAAAACAAATAGAAAAACCAAGATATGTTTGATCAGAGAAATCTTTGTGTATGATGCCGTCTTTGGTCCATCATTAATTCTTTATTGCCTATCTCCTGGTTTGATCATGTTTGATCATGCTTACTGCATGCCTACAAATACATGTTAGGTGAGCAAAATATGTTGAGATGACACAGTACGGAACCCCCGATGCGAGGCCCCGGATAGGTCGCTAGGCGGTTCAGAGAAATCTTTTTGTATGACGCCGTCTTTGGTCCATCATTAATTCTTTATTGCCTATCTTCTGGTTTGATCATGTTTGATCATGCTTACTACATGTCTACAAATACATGTTAGGTGAGCAAAATATGTTGCAGTATGATACAAGCATGTCAATATGATATAGGACAATTAGGACAATGCTAAGTTTAAGTAGCAACATGATAGTGAGTATATGAATATTAGTTACATTATTATGTTTAACTTAATTGATTAGCCATATTCAAAAAAATGATGTAATCATTGGGCTAACAATATAGACTATGTAACAATAAATAAAGAGAATATACAAGATAATAGAACAGGTACATGAATATAATAAGATATAAAAAAATATTGTAAGTAAGTACAAGAGCAAGAAATATCATGTACAAGAATCAAGAATAAACTATCTATGTGAGTGAGCACTAGTTAATCATACATGCGGTGTATGATCAACACTCACAAGAAACAAGACATGTACAAGGAGGGTATGATCACATATCTACACAAATACTCTCTGCCCCCGACTAGTATAGTGAATTCAACCATGGTACGTTATGACACAGAATTCTCTGAGAGGATAGCTAATCCGCTCAGAAATTAGTGTCCATACAAGTACAAGAAGAACAAGAAGTCATGTACGAGGTATACCAATATATATAAGGAATAATACCCCATGACGGGATACAAAAATACCAATCTGTGTAACCCCATGTGTCAAAAAATTAAGGATATCTACACAAGATATAAGAAACATAGAAGATATCATAAACAAGAAATTATCAGAGAATGCACTCGCCTGAAATCTAGAGTGAAGTATCAAACGATATCCTTAATAGTGCCTCGAAGACCCAAATATGGAACATCAATGTCAATTGCTATTTTGGAGTGATAATCAGTGATATCTAATTTAAAATATAATTTCTAGGTCAATTCTAGGTCATGGAAGTCAAACTAGGTCGTACCTTATTAAACTAGGTCAAACTAGTCATTATATATGTTTCTAGGTCCATACCTTGTCATACCAAGGTATCCTAGCTAATAATAGACAATAGTAGCTCATACCCTATATATCTATCCTATAATATATATACATAGGCTCATAACAATATACCTTAACTATTATCCTTACCCTAGGCATTACCATTTACCGTAGACATTACCTATACACTACACATAGGTATCCATATGCCCAATTACCTCTTACCTATGATTTACCTACATCACCTATGCATAAGTACCAAATTACGCATGCTTATCCTACTAGCCACACTCTAACCCTTCTTATTTACCTACACATAACAATACAATATACATACCCTCGAACCTACACATTAGACTATATCAATCCTAATTATTTATCTACCCTAAGATACTAGGATACACACCCACGCATGTTGCTAGCAGCTGCTAGCTGCCCTGTTGATGCTAACTGACTGTTGCTACTAGTGTTGTCTGTAGTATTGAAAACTGAGGTTGCTTCTAATCTGCTAACAGCTGCTACTGCCAGTGCCAGCTCCTCAACCTATTGCTACATGCCTAGCAGTTGAACTGTTGCTGACAGACCGCCAAACTGCAACTAGCAGTCTCTCAAGACTACCTCTAGATGCTGCCCATTTCTCTTAAACACTGCTGCTGTAGGCTTTTCTCCTAATGCTTCTGTTAACAACAGTAAATATTGCTACTATCTGCTAACTGCAGTGTTCCTCCTTCACATCTTCTTCTGGCCTTCCTATCTACTACCGCCCATAGAAACTGCTACTGCAGTTGTTCACCAACTGCACATTGCTGCCTTATATTGTATAAGCTAAATGTTAACATATTTTCCTACACATCACTATCTACCCATTTGACTACACACACATATACATTCATATCTAGGTAAATATAGATATATATTTCTACATATATACATATCTACCTATCTATCTATAGAGGTACGCACACATCTATCTATGCATAGATATACACACACATGGATACATATATGTGCGCACACACACTCTAATACCCTCTTACCTATGACACACACAATGCACATAGGTACACATGTAGGTACACATACATCTACATGTATGAATCATAAGACACACACACGTGTCCATATGGTACCACATATGTGTACCAATGCCATCCACTAACACATATACCCGCACAATACATTCCTATAATTTATATATACATAGGACACATTAATACACATGACACTCATTTAAATACATAATGCCAAACACTTGGTGTGCACCACCCTAGTATCGCACCAATTTACGATACTCTTGTGATACGCTCAAGATACCTATACCAAACCTTGTCCGAACCTACCCAAATTGCATGAGCATGTCTAAAACATAAATTAGAGCCTAATTAGAATAATCTATAGCTGATGCAATGTGTCGTAGAGAATTGGATATGTGTATCACAAGTGTTGGAGAAAAAATCTCCTAAAATAACTTTGTGTCCTACCGTGTGTCCTACCGTATCATGATACGGCCTATCGTACCCAATTATGGATACGAATTTAGACACACACAACTAAAATAAGTCTATAGATCTAGATTACCAAATGATAAACATTTAGAGCACCAATCTTAAAATTCCTCCAAATTGGGCATAAATCTCAACATAACTTTCACGTAAAGGGTCATTAGGGCCTAATTCTTTCTCATATAGGTAGTCCTAGTCCATGGCGGATTCCTAATGGTCAAATTGAATAATGAGAGTCTCAATTAGATGAGAATTTGAGATGTATATCTATTGGGAGATTGATTCCCAATGTAAAGTCCAATGGACACGATCCGGACACGAACTCCTAGCAATCAGCCTCCTCTTCTAGTGCTCCTAGCCACCAAGCTCCTAATGTAAGCCCACTTTCTGAATTTTTCAATTTTTATTTGATTATGACTAATTTTATGATCATTAGGCGTTATGCCGAAGCTTGTAGGTGAGCTATGACCATATTAAGGTCATATGACCTCTAGATAACTTATATATGTATTGTTTAGCTATTTTATACTACAATTTTTGGATTTTTTTAGTTATTTAATTTATGAAGGTTTGTTAATTTGGGCCCAAGTATTTTTGTTTGGGCTCTAGAGGGCTAAAAAAATTTGTAAGATCATCCGTGGTTATTTTGGGACCAAGTATTTTTATTTGGGCTCTAAAGGGTTAAAAATATTTTCTATAAATTTTTAGGATTTTTCTAGAATTTTTAGGATTTATTTGGATTTAAAATGGTTTAAAAATCATTTTCTATTACCCAGTCAGTAGGGCACTGGCCAACCTGTCAGCCACCCAGGCTGAGCAGAGCAAGCTATGTGTCAGCCCAGTCAGCGGTTGACTGGGTTAGTTTCCTTATTTCGAGCCGTGGCTCGCCAGCTCGGCTCAGCCAACACGGGTCGCCATCTGGCCGTCTATTTTTAGGCGAGATTCACCTGATTGTGACATGTGGAAAGTCAGCCATGGCTCGAGCACCTATGACGGCTATATATATATATATATATATATATATATATATATATATATATATATATATATAAATATATATATATATATGCTGTTTTTCGAAAACCTTATTCTTTTGGCCGAAATTTGAGAGGGTTGATCCTAGGAGACTTCTGACTTCACGGAGCGATTGCGGACAGTCCCGACCTTTTTTTGCGTGCCATTTTTTTATTAGAATCGTGTCGAGGTCAAATTTTAAAATATATATTTTATTTTTTGATATTTTACCTATGAATGTTTGGATATTTATTTGAGTGTTGCTTGTCCAAAATTCGACACATCGCACAGTTTTCAAGATTCCAGGAGATCTCGAATCCGATTCGCGATCCGTTTGAAGTTTTGGAAATATGACACGACGATCTACGATATATAATTTTTCCAGAAATTTATAATTTCTTTTAGTATTTTATTTATTATATTAAACTCATATTTGATCGATAAATTACTAATTTGGTTACGGTTAGCCATAACGGCGATAACCTTTGACCGAATCGTAATTTTACGGCATGGTCGATTCTGGTGCACTCATGGCGCTAAAATCTACTAAGATGCACTTTCAAAACATCGAGTTCATAATGTTTGACTAGTTAGTCAATGGTACGTCTCAATTTGCATGTCATGGTTTCCAAAATTGGAAACATGACTATCTATGGCCAAAATTACTTATTGGAATTATTTTTTTAGATTATCATTAGGTTAAATTAGATATTTTAAGTGATTTATTTTAGAATTAAATAATATTATTATTTTTGGTATTTAAGTATAGCTTATTAACCTTAAAAATATTGTTATTATATTTTTCTATCTATAGTATAGCTTTGACCTAAATATGATTTTTCTCTATTCCCAAATATTTATTTATATTATTTTGACTATTAGTTTTCAAATATCGTATATATATTTCTAGATAGATTACAAGTATTTTTCTATATATATATTTTCTTAATAAGAATTTCCTTTTTATAAAACGAATTTTCTTCGAATATCGAATCTTGATCGTGACTAGTCATACGTTCCTATTTCTTTTGATTCTGACTACTTCATATCAATCCTAAGCTAATTGGACTATTTCGGACCCAATGGCATAATCTGTTCCATCATTTGAGGTCATCTAACATAATTATGACATCTGCGATTATTCTGTGCCAACATGATCAAGTCACACAACAACTGCAACTAATCAAAGCAAGTACACTATTGCTTTACGTGCTTATTACATTATAATGCTATCTTTTATTATGTTTCATTGAGTATCCTGTTGAGACACGATTGTGACACGATAGGCTCATTATATCATTGATCGTTTATTGACTGTTTAGTAAGTCGGGTGGGAAAATGCTAAGTAGGTATGTAAACAAACCCCAATGAATGTTAATGTGGATAGCTAAGTCATACATCTCATGTATGGGTTAGTCGTACCAAAAATGTGGATAGCCATCTATGATGTGTCGTATTAGCCCAGTCGTTCATATGTCGAAAGGTATTTCAAATCACTGTTTGGTTAAGTTTACTTGTTTATGCTCATTTTTTAGTTACCTTCTTCATACATGTTTCTACTAGTAGTTTCTTGTACATATTATCATTTCCAGTTCATACATATAACCCCTCTTTTTAAAATTTTGATAATTTATTTTTATTCATTTATATTGAATTAAATGGTAATTTTTAGATTTTATAAATAATTATTTAGTTAATTATTATGGTGGATGATTTTAGCCATGGTTGAGATTTAGAGTACAACGTGACTAGGAATCATGGCACGGGTAGTGCAGTGGCATGCTTTTACTAGTGTATTAGTCCTGTTAGAGAAGGCCGAGCCATAATGATGTCCTAACTAGGAAAACCAGGCAAAATTGCGACTTAACCCTTACCGAAGACTTATTTATTTATTATTTATATTATTGAGCTTTAGGGAACCCGGTTGTACCAATTTAGTCCAGATAGGACCCAAGACAAGCCCAAGCCCATATAGTCATGCGGGACGTCCGATGACATGCGTGTTGATGTATTTTGATGAGTGGGTTGTTTTCCGTTTTAATGATTTAATGAATACTTTCTAAGTATTCGTAATTTCAATATTATAATATCATTATTGGTTTGTAATCAATGATATTCGTATAAAGGGGTCCTTGTGCATTTCAGGATTGTTAGACTGTAGATGATGGTATACACACCATTGTGGATTTATTGAATTTCGTTACTATTATTATTATTTTATTATCAATATTATCAAGGATATTATTATACAATGTTATTTAATATTAATTGGCTATATTATTTCATGGTCTAATAAATGTTGCATGGGTTAACATATAAATATATATAGAGAGGATCATATAAGTATACGCGTATAAATGGGAATGTGTATATATTATATATATGTGAGAATGTACATATAAATATATAGTGTATATGTATGGATGTGTATGCATAAAATATATTGTATACGAATGTGTGTGTGTATATATACATATATATAGGAAGATATGTGTATGTGTAAATATATATAAATATATATATAGGCATATATATATAAGTATATATATATGTGAATATATATATAATATAATATGGATGTGTATGTATACATATACATAGGTATTCATGTGTATATATATATATATATATATATATATATATATATATATTATTAATATTATAATAGATAAAAAAATACTAACCCAGCCACTAGGCCGGCCCAGCCCGTGCGCTGAGGCCAACCTTTCCCCAAGCCGAAGCTCTGCTTCCCGATTCTGAACGGAAACCCCCGAACCCGAAGTTTATATACAATCGAATGTGTATATATATATATCGAAATCGAGAAACCCTAACCCTAATCCCTAGCCGCGACCCTCCCCTGCGCGCGTACTCGCCACCCTGCGCACCACCGTCGGCCGGCCGGAGCCACCGGACTGCACAAACGGAGAAAACAGAGCAACGGCAACAGCAGTAGTGCGAGGAGACCAACTTCGCGATAACTTCTCGTCGCGCTCGGTCGACTAATGGTCGAACCGTCTTCGCAGCTTTGTCGACAACCTTACCCTTAATAGTTCCCTTCAAATAGTTTGGATTAATTCGCTTCGTACGCGTCGCAAATCGATTCCCAAAACTGGGAAAAATTTCGATTCCCTGGATATAGAAACTGTCCAACGTCCAATGTTTACGGTCGATTTGCGACCAGAACATCGCGAACTTTGGAAAACCGCTTGAACAGACTTCTAGACAACCTAACCAGCATTAAAACCGTATTTTTAGATTATTTTTTAGTCAGTAGATGCTAAGATAAATCGACTTAAAAATCAAGAAAAACCCGATAAAACAGTTTTCAAAAACTAGAAAATTCATCGACACGACGTGCGTCCCGCCAATCCGGGCAACATGGTCGCGAACCGAAAGCATCGAAAGGTGCATAACGGCTTCGTGGTCGTGTGGGCTTTGACGAAATTCAAATTGGTCGCGTGTGCGCGACGAATTTGATGCGTATCCGTCAAAATTCACCGTATCGGCCTTTGTGCAAATTTCCTAATTTCTTTGTGTACACTCGTCAGATTGAGGCAAAACTTGTGCCAACAGGACTGTATCATTTTCTGGTCCTGTATGCCAAGTTTGGTCCGATTCTGAGACGGTTGATTGGACCGCCGTTTTGTGGGCCCCACAGTCCGACTCGACGGGCGATTTTGTGCACGGTCCGCCGGAATCCAACTCTGGACATACGGTTGGGTTCATATCGAAAAAACTGGATCCGTAGACATATAGTTTGATGACTTTAGAGACCGTTGACTCTGGCACGCTTTTTGGTACAAAGCGGGTCCAACGGCGGATACCGTTTTAGTCCAAAATTACCGTTTTGCCCCTGTATCCAGAATTGGACTTAAGGACAGGCAATTCTAGCTAATTTGACTATTCTAAGAACATTGGTAATATTTATTTCAGCTTCCGGGGACTGTTGTATGGTTTTTGACTATTGTGGCATATTGAGATGTTCAGATTGTCGGTTTCACCAGCACAGGACCACAGGTGAGTACAGTTTATTGTCTGCATTTCGATATTGATCTTTACTATATTTTATTGATTGGCCATTGGTTATGTGATTTTTATACTCTATTATAAATTGTTGAGTCGGGAATGAGAAGTACCAAGGATGTGTGATCCGACCGTAGACAGTGCTTATTTTCATGCAGTAGATATCGTAGACAGTGCTTATTTTCTGCAAGTAGACATCGTAGACAGTGCTTATTTTCTGCATGTAGACATTGTAGACAGTGCTTATTTTCTGCAAGTAGACATTGTAGACAGTGCTTATTTTCTGCAAAGTAGACATCGTAGACAGTGCTTATTTTTCTGCAAGTAGACATCGTAGACAATGCTTATTTTCATGCAAGTAGACATCGTAGACCGTGCGGTGTAGTGCCCCAGACCGATCACATATCAAAGGTACTTCTAACAGTTGGAAAAAGTATTTTGTGTCTATTTATTTGCTATTGGTTTTCCGTATTTACTGTTTATTTCCAAAACTCATGATTGATGTCTAACCTTTGTTTTATAGCCATTTTCTTTATTTGAAATTACATTCAGTGAATTGTGCTCGTTCTATTCCTGACTGAAAACCAACATTTTTCAGGTTAGCCGTAGATTCACTTAGCATGGAAGATACGGGGGTACTTGCAAACAAAAGCCTAGAGATTAGCTAGATAGTGGAGTTGTAGCCATTCAAATATTTGTACAAGTTTATATTTTTCAGCAAATATAAAACTTGTGAATATTGTATGTTAAATTAATTATGTGAATGAGCATTATTTGTGATTTGATCTTCATGGCCGTGATAGCGTTCTACCGCCGACACTACGGCGTAGGCTGGCTTGGACACGTCTCGCATTCGTTTAAAAAAACGGGTGCGGATCGTGACAAGTTTTTGTGGTGGTCCATGCAAGTCAGTCTTTGCAAATCAAGCAAACTCGTTATAGTACTCAAGTTAGTTGTACTATTACGAGCCTGCGACTAGGAAATGCTCATTCACGAATTAGGAATTAATTTAATTTAAGAGAATGATTAGGACTAGGAGTCCCTTATACAAAATTACCGATGGATAGTCTAGGCCATGCCATTTTGATGAGAAGTTATTAATTTTGATCGCTGTCGGATCCCCATAGGTACACTATTACCTTTTGATATGACGATACGATCCAATGTGGATAGATTATTCACTTGGTGAGACAGGGTTTCATACAATAAATGATCTAACCACGATAAATTGTTCAATTCCTTCTTTTTGCCTTTTTAGATATCATCCTCATATCTTAGTCCGAATTGCCTATTTAGTTCCCATTTTGCCTAAGAATTATTATTTTATTAAAATTTTGATTATTGTTATTCCCATACGAACCTCAAGTTAGTTTCAATTCAAGTTTTTCCCCCATGGCTTGAATACACATGGAATAGATATTAGAATGATTGTATTTCTTTTGTTTTCATTCCTCCCTGTTAAATCTTTTATTTTAAGGGTTATGACTGATAGGACAACCACTTACGCTTCATTTCATAGTCAACTTGTTTAAATCTTTAGAAGCTCATAAATTTTTACAGATATAGTTAAAGGAATGATGGTTGACTCATAATGGCAGGACAGTAGCGCACTGTCGCCATTTATTTGAATTGGGCAGTACCAATCCGTGATAACAATCGTGTCAGCATCAAGTACAGTAATCTAGAGCAACAATGTAAATCCAGACAAGTATAAAACGGTCAGAGAATGTACTCGCCTGATATCCTGAGTGTCTGAAGAGAATATATTGTCCGAGGAGTGGTGTCTGTCTCCTATAGAACAGTACAAGTCACTATGAGTCTAAAAAAGATAATAAGATACATTATAATATATTCTAAATGAATTAGGTCAATCTAGGTCAAACCTAAGTCATACCAAGCTAAACTAGGTCATACTGAGCCAAACTGGGTCACACTAGGACAATCAAGGTCAAACAAGGTCACAGGAAATCAATCCAAGTCAAACTAGGTCAATTTGGGTCAAGGGTTGACTTTTAGTCAAAAAGTCAACTCTGGTCAACACTGAGTCAACCCTAGGTCAAACAAGTCACATGTTGACCAACTGTTGACTTTCAGTCAACTGGTCAACTGGTTTGGTTTCGGTCAAATCTAGTCGCTTAAAGGCTAAGTTTGACTCTCGGTTGACTTTTGTTGACTTTTGGTCAAAATGGTCAACCGACGTCAAAACTAGTCTATGAGCACTATATTTGATCATTACCAACCAAGGAAATCAAGTTCTAACTCTATCTTAGACTCCAAACTCAAATACCCTATTTCTAGGTAAAACCTACATTACCCCTACCAAGGTAAATCCCGATACCTTGCACATACCACTCTAACCTAGGAATACTAGCCTAGGTTTCCTAGGATAGCTAGATACTATCCTATCACATTACCTACCAAGAAATCCTAGTATCTAGGTCATCTAAATCATCTTAGATCACATGTTGGTTATCTACCCTTTACCTTATCATATACCTTACTAATATCACATATCACCTCATATCTCCCTAACACTCCTCACACACAACACTCATGATACCACACTCATATAGGCCTTCCTATAGGTTATTAGCTATACTCATATATCACTCACACTCTAATATATATATATATATAATATTATATAATATATATATATTTTTATATATATATATATATAGGCTCACATACACAAACACACCACAAGGCTCACACATATATCTCACCAACACTCACACACAAATGGCTCACAAGTGGACTGATTTGGGGTTTGCTTAATGGCTGATTGTAGGGGACTGAATAGTCTGGTTTAAGGACAGCTATAGGACTGTTTTTGGCCGAGTCAATAGGACAAAAAATTGGGACTGTTTGAGGGTGGTTTAGG
>JANAVB010013999.1:11933616-11984983 GCA_029216955.1 Iris pallida | reverse complement strand
TGCTTCCCGGTTCTGAACGGAAACCCCCGAACCGAAGTTTTATACAATCGAAACGTGTATGTATATATAATATAATCGAAATCGAAAAACCCTAACGTAAGCCTAGCCGCGACCTCCTGCGCGCGCGTGCGCCACCCTGCGCACCACCGTCGGCCGGCCGGAGCCACCGGACTGCGCAAAACGGAGAAGAAAACAGAGTAACGGCAGCAGCAGTAGTGCAAGGAGACCAACTTCGAGATAACTTCTCGTCGCGCTCGGTGGACCAATGGTCGAACCGTCTTCGCAGGTTTGTCGATAACCTTACCCTTAATAGTTTCCTTCAAATAGTTTGGATAATTCGCTTCGTACGCGTCGCAAATCGATTCCCAAAACTGGAAAAAATCTCGATTTCCTGGATATAGAAACTGCCACGTCCAATGTTTACGGTCGATTTGCGACCAGAACATCGCGAACTTTAGAAACCGCTTGAAAGACTTCTAGACAACCTAACCAGCATTAAAACCCTGTTTTTAGATTATTTTTAGTCAGTAGATACTAAGATAAATTGACTTGAAAATCAAGAAAAACCCGATAAAATAGTTTTCAAAAACTAGAAAATTCATCCACACGACGTGCGTCCCGCCAATCCGGGCGACGTGGTCATGAACCGAAAGCATCAAAAGGTGTGTAACGGCTTCGTGGTCGTGTGGGCTTTGACGGAATTCAAATTGGTCGCGTGTGCGCGACGAATTTGATGCGTATCCGTCAAATTTACCGTATCGGCCTCTGTGCAAATTTTCTAATTACTTTGTGCACGCTCGTCAGATCGAGGCGAAACTTATACCAACAGGACCGTATCATTTTTTTGGTCCTGTATGCCAAGTTTGGTCCGATTCTGAGACGGTTGATTGGACCGCCGTTTTGCGGACCCCACGGTCCGACTCGACGGGCGATTTTGTGCACGGCCTGTCAGAATCCAACTCTGGACATATGGTTGGGTTCGTATCAGAAAACTGGATCCGTAGACATGTAGTTTGACGACTTTAGAGACCGTTGACTCTGGTACGCTTTTCGGTGCAAAGCGGGTCCAACGGCGGATACCGTTTTAGCCCGAAATTATCGTTTTGCCCCTGTGTCCAGAATTGGACTTAAGGACAAGAAATTCTAGCTAATTTGACTATTCTAAGAATATTGGTAATATTTATTTCAGCTTTCGGGGACTGTTGTATGGGTTTTGACTATTGTAGCATATTGAGATGTTCAGATTGTCGGTTTCACCATCACAGGACCACAGGCGAGTACAGTTTATTGTCTGCATTTCGATATTGATCTTTACTATATTTCATTAATTGGCCACTGGTTATGTGATTTTTATACTCTATTATAAATTGTTGAGTCGGGAATGAGAAGTACCAAGGATGTGTGATCCGACCGTAGACAGTGCTTATTTTCATGCAGTAGACATCGTAGATAGTGCTTATTTTCTGCAAGTAGACATCGTAGACAGTTCTTATTTTCTGCAAGTAGACATTGTAGACAGTGCTTATTTTCTGTAAGTCGACATTGTAGACAGTGCTTATTTTCTGCAAAGTAGACATCGTAGACAGTGCTTATTTTTCTGCAAGTAGACATCGTAGACAGTGCTTATTTTCATGCAAGTAGACATCGTAGACCGTGCGGTGTAGTATCCCAGACCGATCACATATCAAAGGTACTTCTAACAGTTGGGGAAAGTATTTTGTGTCTATTTATTTGTTATTGGTTTTCCGTATTTACTGTTTATTTCCAAAACTCATGATTGATGTCTAACCTTTGTTTTATAGTCATTTTCTTTATTTGAAATTGCATTCAGTGAATTGTGCTCGTTCCATTCCTGACTGGAAACCAACATTTTTCAGGTTAGCCGTGGATTCACTTAGCATGGGAGATACGGGGGTACTTGCAAACAAAAGCCTAGAGATTAGCTAGATAGTAGAGTTGTAGCCATTCAAATATTTGTACAAGTTTATATTTTTCAGCAAATATAAAACTTGTGAATATTGTAAGTTAACTTAATTATGTGAATGAGCATTATTTGTGATTTGATCTTCATGGCCGTGACAATGTTCTACCGTCGACACTGCGGCGTAGGCTGGCTTGGATACGTCTCGCATTCGTTTAAAAAAATGGGTGCGGGTCGTGACAATACATGTGTTTCTTTACTGTTATACTGCATCTCTATTGTCTAGCTTTATTTTATATTGAGTTACATAAATGCAATAGGGTTGTACTTTGCTCTTTTCTGACTGGATCGTTGTAGGTGACTTGGCATGCTTTCTACTTTTTCGCTATAGACTATAAGGGAAAGATAGAGATCTTGGAGGTCGACCTTAGATTTTAGATTAGATAGTTCTTTTATTTTTGGCAGACTTGTTCCCGAATGTTAGTTTGATGAATTATTGAATTTGCAATTTAAAATTGTTGTGAATGAGCAAATAGATGACTTTGTTGTATTTGAGATTGATATTAAGACCTAGACAGCGTACTATCGTCGATGCTGCGGCGTAGGCTGGACTTGGCTACGAACTCGTATCCGAAAAGCGGGTGAGGATCATGACACCTAAGCTCCTCTAAGTGATTAGAATGAAAGAAATTGGGAAGGAATTTGAGCAAAATTGAGAGAAATTGATAGAGAAATGGATCAATTTGGGGAAGAACACCAAATGGAGAATAATTGGCACAAATAAAATGAAGAGAGAGAGAGAGAGAGTGCTCTCCTTTCTATAAGGGTCGGCCATGTATAGGTACTCCATGCCAATGTAAATTGTCCTAATTACCCCTCCATGCTTGTCATGAAGGCTAATTAATGGATGAAAGCTTCTAATCCTAATTTGGTAATTTAGACTAATCTCTAACTATTAAACGGAATAACTAATTGGGTCTAATTGGGCCTAGTCCAAAGTGTTGGTCCATGTGTCATGTCAATCTAATTGTTAGGCTCTAGTGTCATGTCAAGTCTAATTGGTCTACTAACACAAGTCTAACAAATAGGTTAGCACACTCACCATATAACTAACACTATAATAAATAGATAAATATGCACAAAATATATAATATGAATTGATAAAATTACTCCTAGTTGGAAAAGTGGTAGTGACACGCAGTCTACCGGAGCACAAAGCCCTAAAAGCGTAGTCTCCTGGAGCACATAGCTCCAAAAGTGCAAATTCCAAAAGTGCAGCCTCCTGGAGCATATTGCCTCAAAAGGCACAACAACCAAAGGCGCGACCTCGCGAGTACAGAACCCTAAGCCACCACTTCAGCATTTATGGCACGCTAACATATTGTGTCAACTAACAGTTGTCAGATGTGAGCCATCAATTGTCAGTTGTCAATTGTTAATTATCAGATGTCAAATGTCAGCTATCAAATATCTGCTATCAATTTGGCCAAAGAGCACAGTCACCATGGCACTCAAAAGCACTGTCTCCAATGCACTCAAAAGCGTAGTCACCATAGCGATTCGAAGTACAGCTTCCATCAGTATTCAAATAATGCAGCCTCTATGGCACTCAAGAGCGCAGCTCTCATAGTATAAAGTGCAGTACTGCCGAGGGATGCCACATGGCCAGCAAAGGCACAGTACCTCTCAGGCACAGTCAAACCTGATCAGTTACAACAAATAAGATCCTTGAGCAATGTACATGCGCCACGTGTTATTGAATCAGTCATGTCTATGAACGGGTGACTACCACCCAAGATCTAAGCAACAACCGAATCTCAACAACTGTCATATGTCAGCTTATCCGTAGTCCAACAATACAGTTACAACAAATTCAATTCTATCTCCGCGGGTGCAGCACTTCTGTGTGCCAAAAACATATGCGTACATCGCATATGTGCATATGGAATGGTTTTATCACCAGCCTATAAATAGAAGGAACCTTCCTTCATTTTAGGTCTCCATCTCCAGCCCGGATTATCCAAAGTTAGACTTCTAGAGAGTCAGAACAATTTATTCTCATCGTCAGATCGTCAACTGAGTAAAGGAACCACTACAATGTTTGATTTCCATCGTCATACTTTTTTAGAATCATTTGTACTTAGATTTTCTGTTTAGGACTTCTTTTGTACTTTTCTCATTTGCAAAACAAAAATTTCTCCAACTTTTGTCCATGGCGAACAGTGGTGTAGTGGTGGATTACTCTTTCGATGACAGACTACAGATTCTAGTTAGCGATGCAGGTATTATTGGATGTTAGAAAGATTGTGACGATTGTTGGCTCCTTACCTGTGATGGTTGTTGGATTGTATTGTTACCGCATGATCCTTTACCCGTATTTACTGTTCATATATGTTTTTCTGCCATATATATTATCCTGCTGGTTTTCTTCGCCAATCCTTGAGCCTTCCTTTCTAGTACTGGCTGCGGTTGGCCTGACCAACCCTGGATTGTTTCTAAATTGTCCGTGATCGACCTTATCGATCTTCTATACTTGACTTGGAGGATATGCTTTAGTTCCAAACCATATAGGAACTGTGGAAAGGTATTCTCGTCTACAATATTTTCATATTATAGACATTATTATTATTATAAGTATTTTTTGCTTTTCATATGATTATCTCTCTTGCTAATTATTTTATTATTATTGCCTATGGATATGAGATCAGATTTATGGCATAGATTGATTGTATGCTAGGATACCCAATAAGACTGACTGCCGTGATTGTCGTATGACATCTTCATACCTTATACGGTGTAGCTGGCCTACGTCCGTCCCCGTATTTTAGTACTGGAGTGTGACACCAGTATAAACCTTGGTGTTTGAGTTTGTACTTTCTGATCTCCTTATATTACGTATTTATTTAAATATTGCTTACTTCATATTAGATTGTTACTGTCTTATAATTTTATTGGTGATTTTTTATTCTCCTGCACACACACACTCTATTCATCCCCCTCTAGACGTGCTCAACGGTCCTACATGGTAGTCATACGGTCATGCACTGTTCTCAATTTGCATTTACACATATAATGGTTAGGAGACCCATTTTAGTTGTTGTTTATATTCAGTATATCCTGGCATTATATTATGTATCTTGTTACATTTCTCTAAGGACCTGGTGATCTCTCCAAGTATAGAGGATCAGGACTTTCTATAGGAGTACGGGCAAGGGCCAGATTCTTTGTTCCCTATAGAGGAGGTTTTACCTTTCCATCACATTTGAGTCATTTCGTGATGGATTATTTAGTTATTATTTATTTGCTTTCATTTATTATGGAGGTCGGACTTCATTTCTCTTTCTAGTTTGATTTAGTTGCTTGGCAGTGGATTTGTCTCCATCCAGCTATTAGTTCATCTGACTTTTCGTACTTGATTCAGTTTATATATTTGAGTTATTATTTCGTTTACTTTCTGCGGATGAGATATAGTGTACCCTTGACTAGGGTTTATCTACTATGGGATATAATCATATTACAGCTTATGTATGTATTCGAGGATTCCGCATATTGGAGTAGTCTTCGTACACATATAGCTTGCATGCTCGCGTATTCCTAATCCTACATATATTAGGATGGGACGTGACAATGAGGATGATGATTTGGGGCTTTTGCTGCTACTGGAGATGGGGCTCAGGTTGGGCATGTCGGATGTGGGTGTCGACGGTGGTGACTAAAGAGAAGGAGGAAGAGGGGGTCGGGGGGTCACCGGATCAAGGGGAGAGGGGTTGGGGGTCGCGGCAGGAGGAGGGAATCGCCAGAGGGTGTTCTCGCGAGGAGGAGAGGAGAGGGTGGGGTCGAATTTTTGGAGGATTTGGAGGGAAACAAAAATAAGGAAGTGTTGGGGCTGCTCTGAATAAAATGTTTCGTAGCGATGGATATGGTCCGTCGCTAGTTCGTCTTGTCACGACCCGCACCCTAGAGTAAGGGCATGAGACGTGGGTACGTCCAGCCTACGCCGCAGTGTCGGCGGTAGAACGTTGTCCTCGGTCACAACATCTAACAATATAATTCTAAGCAGTTTATACTCCCCGAATGGGGGTGACATAGCAAAAATAAACTCAATCACAACTAAGGAAGAAGAAGCACGATATGATATGGAACTCAAAGAAATACAGATGATCAGAAGAGTCTAAGATAACATCTCAGCAGATATCCAGAGTACAAGGTCTCAGCTACTGAATATGAAAGAATATATACAACCCAGATCTCAAAGACATAAGTAAAGTCTAACTACTAGTCTCAAGACAACATAAGTAAAATAAAGCCTAACTAAGCTAGTCTAGGCAATGGGGGTAATGTCCTCAGCTAGAGCTGGGTCCTCCTGAGAGTCCAGCTCACAAGTGTCGTCTAGGGATGCCCCGTAGAAGGTATCCACACAGGCCTCCTCCTCGTCCTCTGTAATATTTTTAACAGGTCGAGTCAGGAAAGGAGCAAGCACAATACATCTCAACAGTTCATAGCAGGTTAGAAAATAAAATCATGCAGTAAAGTAAGATACAGGTACTGAAAGAAATACAGTATGTAAACAGAGAGAGAACTGTAATAGAAATATCTACTATAATAGAGAACTAACAGTGGCTAGTGAGTCAGAGTACAATATAGACATGTAAATGGCATAGGATAATTCTAATGAGACACTACGGAATGATTCTGATGAGATACTACTTGGATATTATTCACATGTCCACTTTTACACCCCCGTACCCCCAATCAATACACAAGGATCTAGCCAGGTTATGTTATGATTCATGCAACGGCCCCCGAAGGGTGGTACATGATGGTCCCATAAATGGGGATTCTAGGAAGCCCAAAAAATGAGAGAATTCAAGGAAGACTCTGTGATCATGAGAGTACATGTCACAACTGATTCAATGAACCAATGAAGCATAGTGATACGCCATGTAAGTGAAACGCAGAGAACATGAAGTATCCGATGCTCCCTGAGGGGATAACATCTCAAGAAAGGATCCATATAGTACTAATCCGTGTGACCAACGTGACAGTATCAAGTAAAGTAATTTAAAGCAGGAAAATAATTCTAAGCAGGATATGAAATGATCAGAGAATGTACTCGCCTGGTATCTGAGTGTTCAGATGAAATGTACTGTCCGAGGAGATGTGTCTGGCTCCTAATCAGAATAGCACAAGTCACAACAAGTCTAAAATGATAACAAGATGCAATTTAATGCATTCTAAATGAATCTAGATCAATCTAGGCCAAAGTCAACTCTTGGTCAACTCTGGTCAACCCTAGAAGTCAACTAGGTCAACTATGGTCAAACTAGGTCTAACAAGTCTAAACTAGTTAACACACACCATTACAAGGCTATGCAAGCCTATCAAGTCTATACTAGTCTATTCTAACCATTACACTACATCACATTGCATTCATAGGCTATATTCTTAGGCTAATACACACACATTAGGAATACCATACTATCTCTATATACCTATACTTATACATCACATTATAGGCACATACATATTTTTTTTTTACATATATATATATATATATATATATATATATATATATATATATATATATATAAAAAAAAAAAAAAAAAATATATATATATATTTTATATATATATATATATATATATATATATATATATATATATATATATATATATATATTTTATATATATATATATATATATATATATATATATATATATATATATATATATATATATATAATATATATATATATATATATATATATATATATGCATATAGGCTATAGTACATATACATAGGAATCATCACATATATGTACATATAGGCTACTCACATTATATATATTAACTATATACATACATTACATATATGCATAGAGAGAGAGGGAAGGCAATGTGTGTGTGTGTGTGTTACTTGTGAGTGTACATGAATGAGTGTGTGAGGAAGTGATAGGAAAACAGTGAGTAAACTGAAAAAAAATAGTTAACATGGTAGTGCAAAACCTGTGTGTGTGCAAATAGAATTCAGGAATGTGTGTATAAATGAACCTGGAAATCAGCAAGTGTGTGTGAGAGCAAAAACCTGGAAATAGGAACAGTGAAGGAAGGAAACCAAATCATTTTTAACAGTTTTCAGTTCATAACTTCCCTCCCCCATTTTGAAACCAATACTCAACCAAAATCACCCAAATTTCACACACATGTAGATTTTATATAAGAGAACAACAGTAGGGACTTAACCAGGATAACAACAGCATTAATTAGGTTAATTTAGATGCCCAAGTTCGAATTAAAAATCTGGAATAAACACTAAAATATGTGTATCAGTCCCAAATAGGTAAATGAGAAATAATGGTTTAAAACATCCTAAAATGTAAATCAAATGGTTGGTAACACATCCTAGATATGTGCACGTGTCATACAGACCAATTCGTGTCCACCATAGCCAGACACGGCGTGTCCACATCACAGAAACCTAAAACAGTGTAATTGTTACTGCACAGCAGTACAGTCTCGTGCACAAGTGCACGCGTGTCGTGCACCCGACACAGGCCAAACCAGGCCTCGTGCTTACCAACCTAGGTTCACCTAGGATAGGTCTTTGTGTCCATCACCCTGATTTGTGTCGGCGTGTCCCTGTGTCGTGTCAAACAGAGTGGGTCGGTGCACAAAAACCCGACTGAACAGTCAGTGCAAACCCAGTACAGTATCTCGTGTTCCCTCGACACGACACGAGAGGTCGTGCCACTTGGGGAGTGTCGTATCAGACACTGCCCCAACGTGTCCATGAAGTTACACGTGTCCCCGTGCTGTATCCAAGGTGAAAATGCCCCCGAGTAGTAGGACACGCACAATGCCCGCGCGCATGTGTGCACCCGCGTGTGCACGTGTCCAAACCGACACGATATGACACCAAAACACTCCCAGTCGACCAGAATCATGTAAGCAACATCAAAACACAAATTCCTATTTAAACACTTTCACAAAAATAAATCGAAATGCCCATTGGGGCATTTCATCAAACACTTAGTCTATGGTCGGATACGTGTCCGATACGGACATGAAATGGGTCCAAAATGCCACAAAAATCTAGGGTTAGCTAGGGGACACCTAGATCTAGGTCATTATGCAATAAAAACAGCATCTAACAAAGAGTTTTAGGGATTTACCTATTGGTATCCAAATGCAAGAAAAGCTTCCAATAGGGGGTTCCTCCTTGCTAGCAAACTTCTTCAAATTGCTCACAAACTGAGAAAAACCTCCACAAACAGCAAGAACACACTAATTAGAACCTATTGCAATTTGCTTGGGTAGAAAAGGAATTGAAATGGATTTTTTAGGAATTAATGAAGATGGAGACTTACCTCTTTCTAAAACTTGAGAAATTCTAAGGAGGCTAGCCCTAATTTCTAGGAGGGATTAAATAGGTAGGGGAATCCCTATGCTAGGTGTGGCCGGCCAAGTGGATTAGGGTTAGGTTAGGTTCACATGGTATTGGACTTTGGACCTCTATGTGCTTAAATCACTAATCATGACTTGTGAAGTCACAAGTCATTAATCAATTCTATATTATAATTCCTATTTCCAAATTGATTCCAACAACTAGAATATGGTTAACTTAAATTAACCTAGGGTTTCATAATCTAACCAAGTCACTAAAACTAGGTTTAGGTTCTAGGCTAGTCTACAAGGTCCAAACTAGTCTCAAATCAACATACCACTTATCAGTTTAATTAATCAATATTAAAATCACATAAATTCCAATAAATCTAAATAATTCACAATAATTCCAAATAAATCCCAAAAATTCAAAAATGACCAAATTACCCTCAAGCTAGAAATGTGGTAGTGACAAATCTACCCTCCTTAAAAGAATTTTGTTCTCGAAATTGAAAGGCGAAATACAACTGATGAGAAGGATAGAAAGTATACCTCACGGTCCAAAAAGATAAGGGTATCGCTCGCGCATCTCATCCTCCCGCTCCCAGGTAGACTCTCTTGGAGAATGATGCCTCCATGCGATGCGTACCAAGGGTATCACCTGGTTCCTCAGAACCTTCTACCGTCGATCCAGTATCTCCACTGGCTGCTCTGGATAGCTGAGAGAAGGCCCAACCTCAATCTCCGAATGATCGAGCACATGGCTAGGATCAGCCATGTACCATCTCAACTGTGATACATGGAATATGTTGTGGACCCCCACTAGTGCATGTGGCAAGTCTTGCCTGTATGCCACGTCACCGACTCTCCCGCTGATAACGAAAGGGCCGATGAAGCGCGAGCTAAGCTTCCCGCCTCCACCAAAACGTATCGTACCACGCGTCGGAGATATCCTCAAGAAAACCTGGTCTCCAACCTAATCACAAGCAAGGTCTCAATTATTAAATAATCAAACATGATCAATATCACAAACAAACAAACCTAAATCTAATCCTACTCTAATCTGTACCTCAAACTCCAACGGCCTTCGGTGGCTATCGGTCCAGTGTCGATGTCTGTCCTGCGACACACGAAGTCTGTCCCTGATGAGCTTCACCTTCTCGGCTGCGTCAACAACCATCTCTGGTCCTAGTAAAGCTCGCTCACCAACATCATCCCAAGATAAGGGTGTACGACACCTACGCCCGTACAGAGCCTCGAAAGGTGACATCTCAATGCTGGCCTGGAAACTATTGTTGTAAGCAAACTCCACCAAATGTAGATGATCCTTCCAGGAACCTCCAAAGTCCAAGACGCACGTCCGTAGCATATCCTCAAGTGTCTGAATAGTCTTCTCTGACTGTCCGTCCATCTGGTGGTGGTATACAGTACTAAACTTGAGCTGAGTGCCCAAGCTGGTCTGCAGACTCCTCCAGAAATAGAAAGTAAAGTGACTATCCCGATCTGAGATGATGCTGACCGGAACCCCATGAATCCTGACTATCTGTCCCATATACATCTCTGCAAGCCTCTCTGTAGACGTACCCACCTTGAATGGCAAGAAGTGGGCCAATTTGGTCAACCTGTCAATGATGACCCAAATCGTGTCTTTTCCTCCTGGTGTATGCGGCAATCCAGATATGAAATCCATAGTGATATGCTCCCATTTCCACTCGAGAATGGGCAGCGGCTGCAACAATCCATCGGGCCTCTGCCTCTCCGCCTTGACCTGCTGACAGACCAAGCACCTAGCTACGAAGCGAGCTACTTTCCGTTTCATCCCGGACCACCAAACATGCTCCCTCAGATCTCGGTACATCTTGTTGGCACCAGGGTGTATAGAGTACTGAGATCTGTGGGTCTCCTGCAAAACCTGCTCCCTGAGCTCTCTGCGGGGCACACATAACCTGGAACCGTACCTCAAGGCACCATCCTCTGCAAGAGAAAACTCGCCATCCACCAATCCTGCTCGAACCTGCTCTCGGAGACACCGTAAAGCAACGTCCTCAAACTGTGCCGACTTAATCCTCTCCACCAAGTCTGACTGAATCTGCATGCCCCACATCTGCATCTGCACTCCGGGCACGATCACCTCAATCTCCAGACTCTCCAAATCAGCAAGCAAGTGACGGTCTATGGTCAAACACATGGCTGTCGGATACCTACTCAAGGCATCGGCAACCACGTTGGCCTTCCCTGGGTGATACTGAAGTAGGATGTCAAAGTCCTTCATCAACTCTAGCCATCTGCGCTGCCTCATGTTCAGCTCCTTCTGAGTGAACACATATTTTAAGCTCTTGTGATCTGTAAAAATCTCTACCCGCTTTCCATACAGATAGTGCTTCTACAACTTCAGAGCAAATATCACTGTTGCCAGCTCCAGGTCGTGGGTAGGGTAGTTTTTCTCATGGGGACGTAATTGCCTGGAAGCATAGGCAATCACCTTCCCATGCTGCTGTAAGACACAACCCAGCCCCTTCCCTGAAGCGTCACTATAAATAGTGAATCCCCCTGATCCTGAAGGCAATGTCAGAATCGGAGCTGTCGTAAGCCGCTTTTTCAACTCATCAAAAGCTGCCTGACACTCCTCTGACCAAACAAACTCAGCATCCTTCCGGGTCAACCGAGTCAACGGCTCTACAACCAGGGAGAAATCCTGTACAAATCTCCGATAATATCCTGACAGTCCCAGGAAGCTCCTGATCTCTGCCATTGAAGTTGGCGCTGCCCATGCCTCAACTGCTACAATCTTCTTGGGGTCAACTGAGATCCCATCTCCAGTCACCACATGCCCCAAAAAGTCAACCCGGTCCAAAAAGAACTCACATTTGGAGAGCTTCCCATAAAGATGCTCCTTTCTGAGAGTCTCCAGCATGATCCTCAAATGCTCCTCGTGCTCCTCCTCAGTCTTGGAATATACCAAGATGTCGTCAATGAATACCACCACAAACTGATCCAGGTACTGGTGGAACATCTTGTTCATTAGGTTCATAAACACTGCTGGTGCATTGGTTAGCCCAAACGGCATAACCAAAAACTCAAACTGCCCGTACCGCATCCTGAAAGCAGTCTTGGGAATATCCTCCCCCTTTACCTTCACCTGGTGATATCCCGACCTTAGATCAATCTTGGAAAATACCCGAGCTCCGCTCAACTGGTCAAAAAGATCGTCGATCCGCGGCAGTGGGTATCTGTTCTTAATTGTGAGGTTGTTGAGTGCCCTATAGTCAATACACATCCGTACTGACCCATCCTTCTTCGGCATAAACAATACTGGTGCACCCTATGGCGATGAACTCGAACGGATGAAGCCCTTGTCCTGCAGCTCATCCACCTGCTTCTTCAGCTCCACCAACTCACTATTGTTCACCCGATAGACATGCTGAGCGACGGGTTCCGCTCCTGGAACCAAGTCTATCGAGAAATTAATGTCTCTGTCCGGTGGCAATCCAGGCAACTCTTCTGGAAAAACATCCATATACTCTGCTATCAAGGGGTGTGGAATCGTTTGCTCCTCAACCGAGACTCTGCAGAAAACTCCGCTGCTCTGCTTCCGCCTGACGTCTGGAGTACTCGAACTCTGGCTCCCCCGGCGCTCTGAAGAGAACTCTACCCCCTCTGCAATCAATGCTGGCGTGGTGCCTGCTCAACCAATCCATACCGAGTACTATATCGTAGTTCGACAATGGTATTACGAGCAGGCTCACCTCCAACTCACGGCCTCCCAAAACAACACTCCGACCCTTACAAACATCACTCACGAGGATAATGCCACCCCCGGTCGTGATCTTGTAAGTCCTAGGCAATGATTCAGCTATGATACCGTGTCTAATCGCATATGATACTGATATAAAACTATGCGAAGCACCGAAATCGAATAATACAAAAGTTGGACTAGAGTCGAGAAGGATCGAACCTGCGATCAGCCCTCCTATCACCTCTGCATCCTCAGCCGCCATGGCGAAAGTTCGCCCCTGCTGGCCTCCCCTGGCCTGCTGCTGATGCTGAACAAATCTCTGCTGCTGTGTCAGCAGGGTTGGTCCCCTCTGCTGGACTGCTGGAGCCCTGGCTCCTCTTCCCTGAGCTGCTCGTACTATGCGATACTCCCTCATCTGGTGGTCTGCTGAACCACACACTAGGCACTGGCCCAGCCTCTTTCGGCACTCATTGGTGACATGCCCGGGCTTCTTGCAGTAAGCACAAGTGATCACCTGTCTTTGGCCCTGCTGGTACTGTCTCGGCTGCTGCTGCTGGTGAACTGGCCTCTGCTGGATCGGCTGCGACTGGAATTGCCTCGGCTGCTGGTGCTGAAAGTGGGGCCTCTTGGCCTGTCCTTCGCTGCTGCTGCCCCCAACTGGGTCTCGCCCTCTCTTGAGCCTAAGCTCAAGATCATCCTCAGCCAATAATGCTCCCGTCAAGATCTCCGCAAAAGTGGCATCCCTGTTGCCCTTGGTCAAGGACTTGACTTCCTTGACCAGACCCTTCCGGAACCTCTGGGCCTTCGCCGCCTCGCTCAAACCCTCTACAAATTTGTTGAGGCGGCCGAACTCCCCAGCGTACTCCTCCACTGACAGGCTCCCCTGCACCAAGCTCTCGAACTGCGACTCCAAGGCTCGAAGCGCTGAATCTGGAAAGAACTTCTTCTTGAAGAAGCCCTTGAACTCCTCCCAGGTCTGCCCAGCTACCCCCACCCTGGGGTCTGACTGATACCAGGTGCGAGCAAGATCTCGCATCCGGCTAGCTGCTGCCTCTGTCTGGAGATCTGCCGGTATCCGGGCTAGATGAAAGATCTCCTCTATATGCTCGATCCACTCGTCAGCATATAGAATCCCCTCTGTCCCCAGGAAGTCTCTGGGGCTCATCTTCTGGAACTGCTCTATCCCCGGTGTCCTCGGCTGCTGAACCACTGGTAGAGCTGCGACTGTCGTAAGGGCCAACTCCATGCCCCTGTCCTGTTGGGCCTGCTGCCGGTCCATGAATTGCTGGAAATAGAAGAACATCTGTGCCGCATCCACGTATCCTGTAGGCGGCGGCTGCTGGAAAGGCATCTCCGTGATGACTGGATCCTGCCTCCGAGCCGGTGGAGGCATACCCCCTGCTGCTGCTGCTGGAGCCTCAATACGAACAGAGGTGGCAGGAGCTGTAGTCTCCTGTCTCTGCTGAACTGGCTGAGAGGTAGCATACCCCTCTACAGCATCCCCATAAATGGTACGCTGCGATCGCGTCTCCACCATCCTGAAGACAGACCAACAAGAGTATCAATTTCTGAGAAAGAAGCGATATAACAAAGGCGGACAGTTAAAATTCAAAAGGATCAGTTGATAATAAGGATTTAAATGGCAATAAAAGAGTTTTTCCTAATGTGATTGAGTACCTTGAAAACTAATGTCCTATATCCTACTGCAGGCTGTAGTGATACTCTGGTTCGAATACCACTACACTTCTAGTCTTGACCTACATGGGCCACCACTAAAAATGTGTCACGATCCGTACCCTAGAGTAAGGGCACGAGACGTGGGTACGTCTAGCCTACGCCGCAGTGTCGGCGGTAGAACGCTGTCCTAGGTCACAACATCTAACAATATAATTCTAAGCAGTTTATACTCCCCGAATGGGGGTGACATAGCAGAAATAAACTCAATCACAGCTAAGGAAAAAGAAGCACGATATGATATAGAACTCAAAGAAATACAGATGATCAGAAGAGTCTAAGATAACATCTCAGCAGATATCCAGAGTACAAGGTCTCAGCTACTGAATATGAAAGAATATATACAACCCAGATCTCAAAGACAGAAATAAAGTCTAACTACTAGTCTCAAGACAACATAAGTAAGATAAAGCCTAACTAAGCTAGTCTAGGCAATGGGGGTAATATCCTCAGCTAGAGCTGGGTCTTCCTGAGAGTCCAGCTCACAAGTGTCGTCTAGGGCTGCCCTGTAGAAGGTATCCACACAGGCCTCCTCCTCGTCCTCTGTAATATTTTTAACAGGTCCAATCAGGACAAGAGCGAGCACAATACATCTCAACAGTTCATAGCAGGTTAGAAAATAAAATCATGCAGTAAAGTAAGATACAGGTACTGAAAGAAATACAGTATGTAAACAGAGAGAGAATTGTAATAGAAATATCTACTATAATAGAGAACTAACAGTGGCTAGTGAGTCAGAGTACAATATAGACATGTAAATGGCATAGGACGATTCTGATGAGACACTACGGAATGATTCTGATGAGATACTACTTGGATATTATTCACATGTCCACTTCTACTCCCCCGTACCCCCAATCAATACACAAGGATCCAGCCAGGTTATGTTATGATTCATGCAACGGCCCCCGAAGGGTGGTACATGATAGTCCCATAAATGGGAATTCTAGGAAGCCCAATAAATGGGAGGATTCAAGAGACTCTGTGATCATGAGAGTATATGTCACAAGTGATTCAATGAACCAATGAAGCATAGTGATACGCCATGTAAGTGAAACGCACAGAACATGAAGTATCCGATGCTCCCTGAGGGGATAACATCTCAAGAAGGGATCCATATAGTACTAATTCGTGTGACCAACGTGACAGTATCAAGTAAAGTAATTTAAAGCAGGAAAATAATTCTAAGAAGGATATAAAATGATCAAAGAATGTACTCGCCTGGTATCTGAGTATCCGGATGAAATGTACTGTCCGAGGAGAGGTGTCTAGCTCCTAATCAGAACAGCACAAGTCACAACAAGTCTAAAATGATAACAAGATGTAATTTAATGCATTCTAAATGAATCTAGATCAATCTAGGCCAAAGTCAACTCTTGGTCAACTCTGGTCAACCCTAGAAGTCAACTAGGTCAACTATGGTCAAACTAGGTCTAACAAGTCTAAACTAGTTAACACACACCATTACAAGGCTATGCAAGCTATCAAGTCTATACTAGTCTATTCTAACCATTACACTACATCACATTGCATTCATAGGCTATATTCTTAGGCTAATACACACACATTAGGAATACCATACTATCTCTATATACCTATACTTATACATCACATTATAGGCACATATATATATATATATATATATATATATATATATATATATATATATATATATATATATATATATATATTTATATTTATATAATCTCTGGCCAGAAAATTAACAACAGCAAGAGCGTCATCTACACTCATCACAAAGCTGATAGAACTCACTCGGCTGTGCTGTCTACCATGACCTCCTTCTCCACAGCTTACCCCCCTTTCCTTTACCTTGGCTGCCCTCTGGTGTATGGCAGGACGAACTCTGGCATTTTTGACCACATGGTTGGCAAGATTCGCCAGAAAAATGTGGGCTGGCACAACGCAACTCTGTCCCCCGGGGGGAAGTTAATGCTCATAAAGCACGTTCTGTCCTCCATCCCCATATACACCATTGCTGTGTGCTCACCTCCCATCAAAGTGCTCCACTCCATAGAATCCATCCTCGCCAACTTCTTTTGGGGTCATATCGAGGGGAAGAACAAACATCACTGGGCCAGTTGGGATACCATGGCCAAACCCACTGAAAACGGTGGTCTGGGATTCGGCAGACTTGCCCACATGGTCGACGCACACTCGGTCAAATTGTGGTGGAAACTTCGCTCCGAAAACTCGATCTGGACCAGGTTCATGAGAGCGAGATACTCCAGATTCGGGCACCTGACCGAGGCTTCTGCCAACAACAGATCCTCTGCGTCGTGGCGACGCATCATCCGAGGCCGTAACCTTGCGGAACCACACTTGCGTTTGACATTGGACAATGGTCATTCGCAGGCTTGCAAGGAACGCTGGTTGGGGGACGACATCCTCGTACCCAACGCTATTACTCTGCCGCAGTGCGAGATCCGTGATTTATGGGATGAGGACGCGGCGGGGTGGAATTGGGACAGAGTTCGTGATTGGCTTGGCCCGGCGGCCATGGCGAGCCTGGCCGCTTCTCTTCTGTCGATCAATGACGCTCCTGACATGCTAAGATGGTCCCCCAACCCGGATGGCCACTTCACCCTGGCTTCGGCCAGAGCCATCCTCAGAGAAACCCAGGTAACGACCCCCCCTTCCGCCAAGTTTTGGCATACTTGTATTCCAACTAAATGGTCCATTCTTCTCTGGCGGGCCGCGCGTCGGAAACTCCCCACGGACGATGCCGTCAGATCCTTCGGCTTTAGTCTGGCGTCCAAATGCCACTGCTGTGTAGATCACCATACAGAATCCGCCGACCACGTCCTCCTCTCGGGGGAATCGGCCTCCCACGTGTGGAAGCACCTTCAAGACAGGTGTAAAAAGGTCCCCACAATCGGGGGCATCAACGATCTGTTGGCCAGCTGGAACACGTCTCACGGGCATAAGATCGTCGCTGCCGCTGCTTTTTGGGTTTTATGGAAAAATAGAAACAAATACAGATTCGAGGGCCGTCAGCTCCCGTCCCCTCAATTGTACAGAGAGGTTGTTCGACAAATCTGCAAAAGAAAGAGGCATTGCACTCACACCTCGAACCAGTTTTGGGCCGCCTTGGACTGACCTGTTCGCCGCATTTCTGTTGCTGGCTCTTTGGTCATGGTCGACCGAGGGACAGGTGTTCTATTTTGTTAGCGGCTAGCTCTGGCCGCATATCCTTCTGATGCTCGGTCCAGCTACCGTTTTGTGAGCAACACTGGATTTTTCGCCCTATTTTTTGTGTTGTATCTTCGCGCGTGGTGCGTCTTCTTGTATGGGCTTCGGCATTTTGCGCCTGACTTTCAATAAAGTTCTCCTTCTTCCAAAAAAAAATATATATATATATATATATATTTTTATATAATATATATATATATATATATATATATATATATATATATATATATATATATATATAGGAATCATCACATATATGTACATATAGGCTACTCACATTATATATATTAACTATACATACATTACATATATGCATAGAGAGAGAGGGAAGGCAATGTGTGTGTGTGTTACTTGTGAGTGTACATGAATGAGTGTGTGAGGAAGTGATAGAAAAACAGTGAGTAAACTGGAAAAAAACAGTTAACATGGTAGTGCAAAACTTGTGTGTATGCAAATAGAATTCAGGAATGTGTGTATAAATGAACCTGGAAATCAGCAAGTGTGTGTGAGATCAAAAATCTAGAAATAGGAACAGTGAAGGAAAAAAACCAAATTATTTTTAACAGTTTTCAGTTCAAAACTTCCCTCCTCGATTTTGAAACCAATACTCAACCAAAATCACCCAAATTTCACACACATGTAGATTTCATATAGGAGAACAACATTAGGGACTTAACTAGGCTAACAACAGCATTAATTAGGTTAATTTAGATGCCCAAGTTCGAATTAAAAATCTGGAATAAACACTGAAATATGTATATCAGTCCCAAATAGGTAAATGAGAAATAATGGTTTAAAATATCCTAAAATGTAAATTAAATGGTTGGTAACACATCCTAGATATGTGCACATGTCATACAGACCAATTCGTGTCCACCATAGCCAGACACGGCGTGTCCACATCACAAAAACCCAAAACAGTGTAATTGTTACTGCACAGCAGTGCAGTCTCGTGCACAAGTGCACGCGTGTCTTGCACCCGACACAGGCCAAACCAGGCCTCGTGCTTACCAACCTAGGTTCGCCTAGGATAGGTCTTTGTGTCCATCACCCTGATTTGTGTCGACGTGTCCCTGTGTCGTGTCAAACAGAGCGTGTCAGTGCACAAAAAACCCGACTGAACAGTCAGTGCAAACCCAGTGCAGTGTCTCGTGTTCCCTCGACACGACACGAGAGGTCGTGCCACTTGGGGAGTGTCGTGTCAGACACTGCCCCAATGTGTCCATGAAGTTACACGTGTCCCCATGCTGTGTCCAAGGTGAAAATGCCCTCGAGTAGCAGGACACGCATACTGCCCGCGCGCGTGTGTGCACCCGCGTGTGCACGTGTCCAAACCGACACGATACGACACCAAAACACTCCCAGTCGACCAGAATCACGTAAGCAACATCAAAACACAAATTCCTATTTAAACACTTTCACAAAAATAAATCGAAATGCCCGTTGGTGCATTTCATCAAACACTTAGTCTATGGTCGGATACGTGTCCGATACGGACACGAAATGGGTCCAAAATGCCACGAAAATCTAGGGTTAGCTAGGGGACACCTAGATCTAGGTCATTATGCAATAAAATTAGCATCTAACAAAGAGTTTTAGGGATTTACCTATTGGTATCCAAATGCAAGAAAAGCTTCCAATAGGGGGTTCCTCCTTACTAGTAAACTTTTTCAAATTGCTCACAAACTGAGAAAAACCTCCACAAACAGCAAGAACACACTAATTAGAACATATTGCAATTTGTTTGGGTGGAAAAGGAATTGAAATGGATTTTCTAGAAATTAATGAAGATGGAGACTTACCTTTTTCTAAAACTTGAGAAATTCTAAGGAGGCTAGCCCTAATTTCTAGGAGGGATTAAATAGGTAGGGGAATTCCTATGCTAGGTGTGGCCGACCAAGTGGATTAGGGTTCGGTTAGGTTCACATGGTATTGGGCTTTGGGCCTCTATGTGTTTAAATCACTAATCATGACTTGTGAAGTCACAAGTCATTAATCAATTCTATATTCTAATTCCTATTTCCAAATTGATTCCAATAACTAGAATATGGTTAACTTAAATTAACCTAGGGTTTCATAATCTAACCAAGTCACTAAAACTAGGTTTAGGTTCTAGGCTAGTCTACAAGGTCCAAACTAGTCTCAAATCAACATACCACTTATCAGTTTAATTAATCAATATTAAAATCACATAAATTCCAATAAATCTAAATAATTCACAATAATTCCAAATAAATCCCAAAAATTCAAAAATGACCAAAATACCCTCAAACTAGAAATGTGGTAGTGACACGTCTACATTTTTTGACGACGCAGCGACGAACCAGTGACGAATATAAGGACATGTTTTCCAGAAATACAGTTTCGTCATAAAGTTAGTCGTTGATCCGTCGCTATACATCGACGGATTTAAGTTCCATCGCTAATCTGGTGTATTTTTGTAGTGAGAATACAATCGAATCGAATAAGAGATTTTGTTCGGTTTAAAAGTTATTAAGTTTGGTTTCGATTTTAAAAATACAAATATTTTTATTTTGTTTTGGGTTTCGTTTTGTCCATAACCGAAAATCGAATAATGCTTATACAATTATGTAAATACCTTTAATTGTTTTACATATTTTATCATTAAAATGTGTGTACTTTTAAAACAACAATTTTATATTGTATTCGTTTTATTTTGAAGTCAAACTTTGATAATTTAACAACTATTCCAACTTTGGTTTCAATTTTGAAATACAAAAACGTGTGTATAAAAATTATAAACTACAATTTCAACTTTTTGTCTGTTTTATTAAACAATAGAAATTGCTAACTGAATAAACCGATAGGTTTGATTTCGGTTATGAATAATTTCAATTCGATGTTAGATTTTTAGAATTTGATTTATTGGATTTTGACTATTTTACTGAAATGAATAAACCAAAGGCTCGTCCCTATTGGGTAAGGCTATTTTGTGGGTTGTAGTGCTGGTGCAGAACCTGGTGTGCGTAGAAGGGGTGGGATGGGGGGGGGGGGGAGGATTTGACAAATCTTTCCTTTTAATTTCAATTCGATGTTAGATTTTTAGAGCATCTCCAACCTTAGAGCATCTCCAACCCTATTGTGAGTTTAGAAAAAATGGTTGCCACATAGGAATGACAAACTTTCATTCCAAAAATTCTTCTCCAATGCAAATGTAGAATAAAACATGAAGTTGACATGGCAATGACATGACAAGGAGAATGTGAAGTTGGTTGTCTAGATCTAGACAATGCACTTCACAATGACTTTGTCCCACATCATCAATTATGAATAGAAATATTTATAAAAAAGTTGAAGAAGTGGAGGAGTTGCCTTGGAAGTTGGAAAAAATACTTTTTATTGTCTCCTCAATACTTTTGTATTGGAGAGAGTTTTTCTATCTCATTGTCTTTTGAGATATAATTTTGCAACATAAGCAAGACATTGTCTTGTGGCTCATGCCACATAGGAGCCACCTAAGACTCACAACACTTAACAACACTTAACAAGACAATTGCATTCAGATCTCTGTCTATTATGTACAACAAATTATTATTTTTGAAACTTTTTTTTCTCTTGGTCCGATCTACTGATCTTTCGCCATCCAACCAAAACTTTTATGCATATTTCTATTGACCAAAAGGGCCACTCGGATTCGACATGTATAATTGAAGATTCCACTATTTCCCCTATTATGGTGCTATACTACAACTTGAAGTTTTCTATGTTTAGGCATCAAGTACTCGTTCTCATTCTAATTGGCATGCATCCTATTTTAAGTATAAGAAGCCATACTTGGGAATTAAGCTACTATTCCCCTCTATGAACTATCACTGCCGAGGGACCAGGAAATTGTCCTTTAATTGTTACTAAAAGGATTTCATATATATATATAAGAGAGAGAGAGAGAGAGAGAGAGAGAGAGAGAGATAAAGCTGTTTTTCTTTTGATTCAGACCGTTAAATTGCAGCCGTGGATGGTGATAGCGATGGCCGACGATGACAATGAAGCCAATAATCTTCGTATAATGTATTTGATATGTCACATTGTGCCAATGGGAGATGGAAGAAGTGCTAGTTCAGCTCCAGAAGGAGAGAAAAAGAAAAATTACGGATCTAACCAATAGGTTAAAGAGTTCCAATGGCCAGGGTGATGTTTTCTGGAGAAACTGAAAAGTGGTGGGAAAGGATATGGATGTTTATAGGTCATATGATTAAGACCCTTCACTTCTTAATTTGTTGCTACCTTTCGTTTCTGAGGAAATAATTTACTGAACTTCATTCATCTATCCTTCTATATAATATATAATATATAATATATAACACTAGAAGTTAGAGATTTCGTCGTAAAATTTCTGTTTTTTAAAAATATTTTCATGTGTTTACCATAATTTTTTTATTAAATTTAACAGGGATATTTGGATAATTAAGTATAGATATAGTAAAAATTAATATCGTATTGTTCGTTCCCTACAAGTAATATGAGATACTTGTAATATATACTAGTTAAAATAAATGAAGGGTTGATTATATAAAGTTCGATATAACAATTGTTAGTTTTTATAATTGGTATGTTTATCTTACTTTTCTTGAATCCTTACACTAATTGATAACAGAATTGAGCCCATCTCTGTATCTACACTAATGATACAAGGTTGGATAACCATATTTTTTAGGAATGTTATGTCCCACATTTTTAGATTTCATGACGATACTAGTCGAGATAGATTTCGATGTACTATTGACCGTGAGTTGCCTCTGGAGAGCTCTAGACCAGTATTATCTATTTTAAGTTTATGTTTTGTTTATCGGATTTGTCTCCGATACATTTTTGGTATGTATAATCATTTACATATTCTAGATGGTTATGTGTTATGGTTATCTTTCCTTATTCATATATTTCTTAGCATTATTTGATTGAGTACATGTTGATATTGTGGATTTGGAATGTTGAGATATTCTTTTATGAAGACTAGACAGATTATTACGGTAATTCTGTGGTGTAGGTTGGACGTGCGTCACGCATCCGTATCCGAACATGCAAACGCGAACCGTGACACGTTTTGATGGTGGTTCATGCAAATGTGATATTTGTGTTGACTAGAATAACGCAGAAAATGTTCTTTGGCTGCATAAATTAGCGTAAAATGTACAATGTACATAAAATTATAGTTACATGTAAAGGTTTTTTCTCTTACTCATAGCTACTTTGGTGAGAAAAGAAACACGAGTAGCGAGTTTTGAAGTCTTATGTGTTCGTTGCCAGACTGCCAGTGCTACTTCTTTTCTTTTGTTTTCACAAAGTGGCGTTGTCGTTTCCCAACACCCGGACAAAATTGTCTTAATTACTCTTTCCCTTATGGGGAAAAAAGTTGCCATTTCTTTCTCATGCTTTTGTTTCTCACTGTCACCTCCTTTGACATTCTCTGCCGGTGCCGAGTTTCTTCTATCAGAAATAGAAGTGTTTAATTGTGCAATCGCCACGCTCCCTAACATTTCTTAACCAAACTCTGTTTCCTCAATTCCCTAATTTTTCAAATGGAAGCATATGTCAAGGAAAAAGAGGTCCCACAGCTCTTACCCCTTTGGTGCACCCAGTTTTTAATTTTTAAACAGAAAATAAAAAAATAAAAGAAATAAGGAAATTGTCAGTACTTCAATTGTTATTTATAGAAAACTACCAATGAACCAAATGCAGGTCTCAGAGTTACACAACTTCTATTGGTAATTTGGGTGGGGCATCCCTGTACATGAATGGTGTTCATGTTACATACTTTGTTGAATTGAGTTGCTGATTTTTACTTAAAATAATACTTTTGTTTAATCTATACTGCTAGATAATAGAAGAAGTTAAAACTTTAGCGTAGAAATTATTTCCCAAAAATATCATTACCTAATTAAAATTGTTTTTTAAAATTAGGTAATTCCGTATAGAATTTCTTTAAGGAGGATAATTGCTCTTTCCAAAAATTAAGAGACTATTCTTCCCAAATAACATAAAATATGTTACGTTATACTAGAAGTGGCTAATCTACATGCAATGTACTGGGGGCTAGGCCCCCAATGAATTTTTTTACAAAATTTTAGTATTTATTACGTATCCACTCCAAATTTATTGGCTGGAATTTTAAATTAGAAGGAATACATAGAAGCATACTGTTGCATATTTTAAATTTATGCTTCGAAAATTTAAATAATTAGCATAATTATCTAGACATGTAACAAACACATGAATCTTTCTAATTAACTTACAAATTAGAAACATACTTTGGAATATAAAAAATTCCAAACACTTAGTATTTTTTAAGAAGCTATGCTTCATAGATAAAGAGTCGTTTAGTAGTATTACAGATACTGTAGTTAAACGCTTTCAAAGTATGAAACTCGTAGAGAACAATTATGAAATGTAATATTTTATTGTATGAAAATAGTACTATCTAATATAATAATATATTATTACACTCCCAAAATAAATGGAAACCTTATCTCCGAACTCCTCTATAATTGTGTCCTTAGTGAATAATATAGTTGTGTGTTATAAAAAGGAATATATATTTCCATTAAAAACTCGCACCAATATCATAGAAGTTTTGTCGAAGCATTCTGATAGCTAGAAGGCTTTAGATGATTAGTAACTTTTTTTTCATCCATTTCTCATTCAATAATGCTAAGTCTACTACCAAATGCTTACAACCCACTTACAACCACTCACCCATTTGCTGACATGTGGGCCATGGCCCACATGTCAGCAATGGGTGAAGGTTGTAAGTGGGTTGTAAGCATTTGGTTGTAACTGTAGCATTACTCTTTCTCATTCAATAGCAAACCCAGTATTAAAGTTGGGAGAGTGGAATTTGGCAAGAGATACATGTAATGTATGTAAATAGAAACAAATGCACATATATATTTATATAGAAGTGAATGGTGTATATACAAAGCAAAGCAGGGGGGAGGAAGAAGAAGCGACCCCCTCCCTGCACTTCCATGCTCCCAAAACAGAGGGGAGATTCTTATTACAGCAGAGTCAGATAGAGGTATGAACATCAATCTATCTATAATCCTGACTGACTGAAGAGTAGAGTGAAAAATAAATGGTAACAGAAACCAGCTGAGCTTGGCAGCAACGCCTGAGCATAAGCAGCTACAAGCTGGTCTCCCTCTCTCTCTCTCTCTCTCTCACTACTTACTTCACTAATAACTGTAAAGAAAACAACACACCATAACAATAATGAACCATCCATCCTCATGAAAGCAAGCAAGCAAGCAGCCAGGGGGGGAATTCTCCGGGGACCTCAGCAGCATATCCCTCTGGTAGATTCCCTCTCGCCGGCCGCCCGCCCGCCGCAAGGATATCGAAAGCTATCATGCCTGCGTCTCCAAGTCCTTGGAGCCTATGAACGTCCCGTGGAAACCGTACGGCACTCTCGATGGCAGCTTCACCGTCGCCTCCAGCCTCATGTCCGTCCCGTTCACTATCTGGAGCTCCGACTCCGCCGTCTCCTCGTCGTGCACGAAGGCCAGCACGTACCCGTCGTCCTCCCTGCCGGTAGAACTACCCTCCCGGGGAACGAAGTAGGGCTCCCCTCCGTACTTGTTCTCCCCGTACATGAACTTCTCCACCTCCCCCGTCGAGAGGTCCACCTTCGCGAACCCCGACACCTTGGGCCACGGCTCCGCGATGGCGAGGTACGCGAACCGGGTCTTCCGGCCGAGCCGGTTGCGGTTCACCATCCCGGCCTCGAGATTGAAATGGTCCGCGGTCGATAGGATCGGGCGGCGGGTGGACTTGCCGGTCCTCTGGTTGAGCCGGATCTCCGACAGCACGCTCTTCAGGCTCTCGTCGCTCTCGTTGAAGATGGAGTCCGCCGGGGTCATGCAGGACCCGATCACCACCACCTCGCCGGACTCATTGTCCTCCCACGCGTTCCAGAGGTGGAAGCAGAAGCATTCGGGGACGTCGACCCATTGCATCTCCGACGCGTCCGTGGCGTACTTGGGGAGGATTCCGAACCGGGAGGTCTTCTCCTTGTTGAAGACGACCGGAGAGCCCCCGCGGATCATCTCCTGCAGCTTGAACACCACCTGCTGGTCGGGAACGATGACAAAGTTCTCGGTGATGGCGAAGTCGTGCATCATGGTGGGCTGGTCGAGTGGGATCTCGACGTCGGGGGACTTGTCGCCGCTCGGGGAGAAGCGGAAGTACTTCAAGTAGGGCTTCTTGATGACGTCGTAGCTGAGAGCAAAGAGCTCCTTGGACACCGGGTCGAGCTTCGGGTGCGCGATCATCGCGGAGTCGAGCTGGCCGTCGAAGTCGTACCTCCCGACCGTCTCGAGATCGCCGGAAGGGCTAATTCTCACTTGGTAAGGGAGGTCGTCCTCGGACATTGCAAGGAGGCGGTCGTTGAAGTAAATCAGCCCGGCGTTGGCGACTCCGGTGCCGTGGGAGGGGTCAATAAGCCCGACGAGCCCCCTCGCGCAGAACAGCATTAGGCGGGCAATCCCCGAATGCCCATGGAGTTCCCCGATGGCCTTGGGGAACACGGGCCGGCCGATAGCGCGCTCCTGGCGGAGCCGCTCGGTCTCGGTGTAGCGGCAGGTGTAGGAGGCCCGGCCGTTGCGGAGGTGGACGGCGTGCACCATGCCGTCCCCATCGAATAAGTGGTGGCCCGCCACTGGCTCGAAGTGGGGGTTGGCGCCGTTGCGCACGTACACCCCGCTGATGAAAGGGGGTATCCGTCCGGCGACGGGGAGGTTGTGGTGGGGCGCCTGCTCGCCGACGGGGGCGAAGTTGCCGGCAATCTGCACCGCCGGGTCGGCGGTCTTGGGGAGCGGGTGCTGCTTCTCGAGTACGTTGGTGATGAAGGCCTCCTCGACCTTGTCCAAAGCCGCGGCGGCGGCCTGCTGGAACATGTTCCACCGGGGCTTCGACTTGGAGGACTCCTTCAATATCGTCGGGCTGGTGGCACTGGTGCCCTTCTTCTGTTGGCGCTTCTCTTGTACTTGTCTAACGGCGCCGGTCGTCGACGACAACGAGGGAATGTAAGAGGAACAAGAAGAGCGAATCATCGATGGGATGTCGAGGAGCGAATGCGAGAAGGACGAAGAGGAGGAAGAGGAGGTGGAGCAATGGATGGAAGCCGGAGATGGTCGCCGGTAATTCCTGTGGGGCTTGGAGCGGCTGTTTAAGTCGAGTAGAGAACGTTGGTTGATCATAGAAGTAGAAGAGGCCATGGTGGTCGAACAAGAAGAACTATGTCGTGTAGAAGAAGAAGAGAGGAGAAGAAAGTGTTTGTTGAGCTGTGATGAAATTGGAAGAGCGAGTTGAGTTTGGGAAGGGGGAGGCGTTATTTATAGAGTTTGGGACTGGGAGAGTTTCACCTCATGGAAGCCCCCACGTGGTGGATTCTGCACTGTAGAGAAGGAAGCAAGGAAAAAAAAAAAAAAAAGGAGTGAAATTTGGGCGTTGCTCAAACTATTACTTACATACGTTATACGTTATACATACATACATATATGTAGTGATAAATGGAAAATAACATACATACATGTCACACTGGACATGAACTCTGTATTTTTCTGATTCCTTTAATAAAGTCCTGTTCAAAAAAAAAAAAAAAAAAAAAGGGAAAATAACAGAGGGTTTCAGTAGGAGGAGGAGATTATGGCATTTGGGGCTGTTCATATTTAATGTGGTCGGCACTGGTGACACGAGGACCATGGTGGGCTCAGGTGTCTTTCTGTGTTGAGGTGGCCCCCACTTCACTCCCCCACATGCTGTTCAAACTGTGGTTACAAATACTTGCTATTTGTTTATTGATAATCATTTTCGGTGGAATTTTTAAACTCCAGCTTTGGAATTTCACCCGCATTGAGTATGAATGATGTTCACTATTACTTCATGGACACATGGGCATATATTGCTTCAGAATTTTGCTGGGCTATTTGGGAGAAAATACAAGTACCAAATAGAATACAAATATTTTTAAGAAAGGAAAAAGGATGGAAAGTGAAGAATGTAAGGCATGTTTGGTGGGTTAAATCATAGGGTTGGAAAAAAAAAAGTTCTTTTTTTTTTTTTTTTCTATATTTGGATGTCAAAGAAAAGTATGAAAAAAGAAGAATGATTCAATAGAGGAAAATAACAGAAAAAGTAGTTCTCTCCATCCAACCAAAGATTCATTTTTTCCTATAGAAAATTTAACTTTTCTTTTAATTTTTTTGTCGACTTCAAACATCGAAAAGAAAAATGGATGACAATTATAATTTTCCAAAGAAAGAGAAATAGAAAGAATTGATTTCCTTTCTGAGAACCAAATGAGGGCTAAGTGAGAATAAATGGTGAAATGAGTGTTGTAAATATGGATAAATTACCATTATTATTTGGTGTCTATAATTATGTCTTTTTGGTTATCCATAACCTATGGCTTTTAGCATTATTTTTTTAATTGTCATCATGATAGTAAGCTCATTTGTAAGCCTATTGTCACTCCCGTTCCCGGAATGCGTATTTTTATACATGTACTACTCATGAGTATTTATTTAGTATTTATCATGTATTATTCTGTATTTGAATTTCTTTAAATTTTCATGTTAATTAATTATCTGCTCTTTAAATTCCATGTTAATTTATTTTCTGCAATTTTATTTCTGCATTTTATTTTCTGCAATTTTATTTCTGCATTTTATTTCCTGCATTTTATTGCTGCTTTAGTCTTATTGGGTTCGGCTTGGGTTTTCGGGTTGGCCTTGGATGGATCCTTGCAAACCCCGCCCACACTCCCACCTACCACCACCCTTCCTATTTAAAGCCACCCTCTCCCTTCTCTCTCCTCATTACTTCATTCTCACCATTACTTCTTTTTCTTCCTCTCATTACTCTCCACCACCTACCAGCAGCAGGAGAAGGCAAGTGCAAACTTGCTTCTACTTGAGAACCATGTTTTTATGGTTCATTTGGCTTCTCCTTGTGATTCTAAGAGAGTTTAGTTCATAGTATTTTGGATTTCGTTGGCTTGTTTCTCCTAGATCTAAGTTTTGTATTCGGCTGTTCATGGGTTCTTAGTCCACCAACTTTGCATGTATTTCTCTGGCACTGGAACAAGGCTCCATAGGGCGAGTTCGGGAGATGTTGTACGCACACGTTCTTACGTGCTCGCGTGAAACATCAGTCCAGTCACGCACACATCTTTACGTGTTTGCGTGTATTTTCAGTCACGCTAACGTTCTCATGAGCGTGCGTCACGCTAACGTTCTCATGAGCGTGCGTGTATTTTCAGTCACGCTAACGTTCTCATGAGCGTGCGTGTATTTTAGTCACGCTAACGTTCTCATGAGCGTGCGTGTATTTTTAGTCACGCTCATGTCTGTGCGTGTCTGCGTGACTTTTGAGTTACGCTCACTCTGTGCTTGTCTGCGTGACTTTTGAGTTACGTTCACACGGTGCGTATCTGCGTGTATTTTAGCCACTCTCACGCTGAGCTCGCGTACGTGACTTTTTACGCTCATGTCCCTGAGCTTGCGTGCGTGACTTTTCACGATCACATTGTGCGTGACTTTTGGCGTGCGTGACTTTTCACCCTCGCGCTGAGCATGCGTGCGTGAATCACTTGTCACGCCTCACTTTTCACGCTCACGTTTTCCTGAGTGTACTACTTTTTACGCTCACTCCTTCATGCCAGACTTGGCGTACTTTTCACGCATACGATTCTTGCGTGACTTTTGGACTTAGCTTAGACTTGTTACCATGACTTCCTGACTTGGGAGTTTTATTTATTCTATATTTTATTCATTTAATGTTGGCATGATAATTCCCTATTATATCCTTACGCCTTTTAGCATGAACCCGAAAATCTTAGCATGTTAATATTTTAATACCTATGGTTGTGTAGTAGTGCCAAGTGTCTGGATTGGTATATGGATATCCAGTGAGACTGGAACTTGACCTCGAGAGTTATAGACTCGACCCTATTGATGATAAATGACTTTCATGCCTTGTCACCATTAATGACGATGGTTATTTGACTAATTGATCATGTGTTCCTAGTTGGAACTAAGAGACTGGCTAGTCGTCTTATTAAAATGAATGAATGAGACACGTTCATGTTATGAACTATTGCAATCGACTGGCTGATCCCGAATATTGACATACATGCACATGCAGGCTTCAATCTAATTATTTAATTATTTATTTATTTATTTTTCTACAAAGAAGCATGTGTACTTTATGGTCAAGGCATGATTACCGTGGTTAGATTTGATTGTTGCATTACGCTATGTAAGACCTGCAATCTAACCGCACTGGTATCGTTGTAGAGTTGTGCATATCGTACCCCGTACGAAAGTACTCATTTGAATGACCATGATCCACGGCATGGGATTTCACTCAACGTAGGGACTATTAAGTTAAATAAAATAATGATTGCATGGAGAGAATGGATTCTCGAGTTCTTACATGGCAGCCCCCTTGGGACGAGTAGTACCCGACGGGCCGGCTGGTTCCCACAGATACTATAAATCTGTCACACGGGCAGGGAACAGTATATGCTTTTATTATTATTGTATATTGACGGACGTCCTGCTAGGACTCGTCTAATTCATGCATGGCGCACATGATTGACTGGATAGACTAGCCTTGCTCGCACATAGTAAGAACTGAGGAATCTTTATTGCATTATTCCTGGATAACTTGGGACTCACAATAGCAAGCCGTAGGATTGATTGGCCGTTCAAGATGATTTGTTTGTGTACTGTACTACTCTGTTACCTAATGGGATAATCAGAATGTCAGGACATGACGGGCCAACTTCTGTCCTTGTTTGGTTGGGAGGTTGGTTCGAAGTGTCGTGATGTGATGTGAATCCTAGTAGCAAGCAGAGATCTATTATTATATTCTTTTACTTACTGGTTTATGTCCTTCATATCGTCCTTCCTTGTGGTACTTGCTATTAGAGGTCTAACCTCTCTGGTTTTGCATGGCCAGATTTAGAGCCGGTTCCCGAGGATCCAGCGTACTTCTACCTCCAGGATGGTCAATACTAGAGGCATGATTGCAGGAGGACTCGAGTGGGTTCCTTACTTCACCGCTCGTTTTGCTATTTACCTTTATACTTAGCCGTTTGGCACCGACATGTTAGTCGGATTGTCTTGTACTTACTTTTACATGATTGTAATTAAGTCAGACTGCAGCTGATAACAATTGTGTATATTTGCTATACCATCTGGCTATATTTTGTAAAGCCAGATCTCAAGAACATTTTGACTGAACGTTTGGGACGTCTTACTGCTTTATCTTATATGTTCTCAATTTCTGTTTCCTTGCTTGAATGATTGAGACAATAGATGTGTAACGACCATAGCAAGACTTTTATGTAGTATGCACCCTTCGTCTGGTTAGACAGCATTGATCGTATTATACGGTATTCATCTACCCGTAATACGTAGCTGGCTGAGTCATTCCCCCGCTCTCCAGTATTCTGGTTCTGGGGCGTGACAAGGTTTAAGTGGTGGCCCATGCAGGTCTGATTTCAGACTTGTGGGGTGTTTTAATTTATAGGATGTCTCAATCACACATGTATCCCCTTGATCTCCTGATTCGTTATTCTCAACTCTTGCTTGACATTCCGGTATCCTTTGACTTCATTGATCCTTCATGTCCGGTCGTTTGATTGTTCTCTTGTCCCTTTTCTTAGGGGCACTTCGTCCGCATCGGTCAGAGCTGGGCAGCAACAACAAGGGCAACAAGGGCAACATGGCCAGGTTGGTCAGCAACCAGGGCCAGTCTCACCTCAGGAGACTATCCAGGAAGAAGTGATAGTAGAACCAGCAGTTGGACCGCAGTATCCGGAAGTTCCAAACCCACCCATAGTTCCGCCTACCCCTGTGGAAGTGGACACACCAGCCCTTCTGGAGATCATGAGAGGTATGATGGCTGCTCAGCAACATCAGATGTTGGCCCAGCAGCGCATGCACACTCAGCTACAAGAGCAGAATGTGTTGCTTAACCAATGATTACAGACGGCTTTGGAAAGAGGAGTGAGGGCTGATTCAGGAGCATCAGCCAGATTTTGCAAGTACAACCCCCGCCGTTTCGAGGGCACGGAGGATGCCATTTCAGCAGATGCATGGCTTAAGGATATGGAGGCTATTCTGACAGCGGCTAAGGTACCGACGGAAGAACGTGTGGATCTAGTGAAGTTGTTACTTCAGGATCTCGCACGTGATTGGTGGGAATCAGAGGAAGTAGGCATCAGACGTCCTGTGGCTTGGGACGATTTTACTGCAAGATTCAAGACTAAGTACTATGGGGTTGTGGCGCAGTTTGAGCTATAACAGAAGTTTATCAACCTCAGGCAGGCCGGTAAGACTGTAGATGCTTATGCAGCGGAGTTCTACAGATTGAGTAGATTCGCCCCAGAGATGGTAGCAACAGAGCGCCAGAGGGATATGAGGTTTCAGCAAGGGTTTCATCTTGAACTTTTGCAATTGATAGAGGGGAACAATTACCAAACCTTTGATGAGATATTGACGGCAACTCGAAGGCATGAGCTCACCATTCAAAGGCTTGCGACAAGGACTGGGGGTCAGAAGAGGTCCCATAGTCAGATTGAAGGAGGAGAGGGAACAGCGCCCCGAACAATAGCACCATCCACTGGCATTCGTATCCACGATGTGGCGATACGAGGACCAGCACCACCCAGGCAGCAGCAGCAACAGCAATAGAGGAAGAACCAGCAACCCCCGGCGGGCTGCACTTATTGTGGGAAGATGGGACACACTAGAGATGTATGTCGAACATTGAATGGACTATGTCTGATATGTGGAAATCCAGACCATCGGGTTACCACATGTCCCATGAATTCGAGGTCAGGAGGACCAGGGCAGCAGTTTCCTGCTCTGCCAGCACCAGGGGCAGGCCAGTATCGGGGACCAGCGGTGGCAGTTAGGCCATTGGCGCAGCGTCCGTTAGTACCGCAGGCTCAGATGTTTCGGCAGCAGGGACCGTCGATGCAGCAACACCAGCATAGACCACCCCAGCATCATCAAGGCAGGGGCCAGCAGCAGCACCAGGCTAGGCCGTAACATGGAAATCAGCAAGGAGGTCAGGGCAAGCATTCACTCTATCCTTGGAAGAGGCATTGGCATCGGGAGATGTTGTGGCAGGTAACATTCTCGTCGCCTCATATCCCGTAGTAGCATTGTTTGATTCGGGAGCATCCCATTCATTTATATCTGCACGATTTGCGACACGACTAGGAATGGAGTTCGAGGCATTGCCAGGGAGGTTGAATATACTCACTAGTAATGGGCTCGTAGGAGTTAGTAGAGTTATTTTAGCGTGTAGCATTGTAGTTTGCGGGCATTCCTTACCCGCCCGGTTGATAGAATTTCCTGTTGGAAATTTTAACGTTATCTTAGGCATGGACTGGCTGAAAGACAGTCATGCGACGATAGATTATCGTAGAGGGAGTGTATTTTTTGATATTCCAAGCATGAAGAGATTCACCTTAGTCAGATCAGAGGCAACTCAGCAAGAGCAGGGAGTAGTGACGGCAATTGAGAAAGTTCAGATTCTGAAGGTAGTTGAAGAATTTCTAGATGTATTTCCTGAAGAACTTCCGGGGCTACCACCAGTTAGAAATATCGAGTTCAGTATAGAATTGGCACCAGGAACTAAACCGATATCAGATCGAGTTTACAGAATGGCAGATTCAGAGCAGGCCAAGGTATATCAGCACATAGAGGAATTGAAGGAGAAGAAGTTCATCCAAGCTAGTGTATCACCGTAGACAGCACCAGTGGTACTTGTGGGAAAGAAGGATGGGTCGTCTAGATTATGCATTGACTACAGGAAGCTTAACGCGGCAACAGTGAAGAACAAGTACCCATTACCCAGGATCGACGACCTATTTGATCAGTTGAGCAAGGCTAGAGTTTTCTCCAAGATAGATCTTCGTTCAGGGTACCATCAGGTGAGGGTTCGGAAGGAGGATATTGCCAAGACAGCATTCAGGTCGAAGTATGGGCATTACGAATTCTTAGTAATGCCGTTTGGTTTGACCAATGCTCCAGCAATATTCATGGATTTGATGAACCGCATCTTTATACCATATTTAAACCAGTTTGTCGTTGTGTTTCTTGACGACATTCTCGTATACTCAGCTAGTGAAGAGGAGCATGAAGACCACCTCAGGAAAGTATTGCAGGTTCTGAGAGAGAACTAGTTGTATGCCAAGCTCAGCAAGTGTGAGTTTTGGTCGGATCACATTTCATTTTTGGGTCATATCATATCAGGAGCTGGAGTAGCAGTAGATCCCAAGAAAGTAGAAGCAGTAGAGAGTTGGCCAGTACCCAAGACCGTAGCAGATGTACGGAGTTTCTTGGGGTTGGCAGGGTATTACAGAAGATTTGTATCAGACATTGCAAGGCTTTCAGCACCCATGACCCGCTTGACCCGGAAGGATGTACCATTTGTTTGGTCGGCAGAATGTCAGGCATCATTTGAGACTTTGAAGCAGAAGTTGATATCAGCACCTATCCTTACATTGCCAGTTGGGCCCGGAGGTTTTACAGTATATTGTGATGCGTCAGGTAAAGGACTTGGATGTGTCCTTATGCAACATGGGAAGGTGATAACATATGCATCGAGGCAGCTTCGGGACCACGAGAAGAATTACCCAACTCATGATTTGGAGTTAGCAGCAGTAGTGTTTGCTCTGAAGCTATGGAGGCATTACTTATATGGTGACCGAGTGGAAATGTACACAGACCATAAAAGTATGAAGTACATCTTTACTCAGAAGGAGCTGAACATGAGACAGAGAAGATGGTTGGAGTTGATCAAGGATTATGACATGGAGCTTCAGTATCATCCAGGCAAGGCGAATGTAGTAGCAGACGCTCTTAGCAGGAGAGACGGCGTATTTATGTTGACAACGCAGAAGCATATCTTAGAAGACCTTCAGGAGATGGGCATTGAAGTTATATTTCCTAGTGATGTAGGAGTTCTAACTAGTCTACAAGTCCAATCTGACTTGGTAGACAGGATCAAGGCAGCTCAGGCACAGGACCCAAGGATTCAGAAGCTTTGGGCAGAATGTGAGTCAGGACTCAGAAAGGAGATGAGGATTCACGAAGATGGTACACTTAGGTTCGGATCGCGTTTATGTGTGCCTAGTGGAGATATCAGACAGGAGGTCATGGCAGAAGCTCACAGTTCTCAGTATTCTATTTACCCTGGAGGGACCAAGATGTACCAAGATATCAAGCAGCATTTCTGGTGGAACGGGATGAAGAGGGAGATAGCTAGATTTGTTTCCCGTTGCTTGGTATGTCAGCAAGTGAAGGCAGAACAGCAGAGGCCAGTTGGGTTATTGCAACCGCTTCCTATTCCGGAATGGAAATGGGAACATATTACAATGGACTTTGTGACCGGTTTACCAAGATCGCCAAGTGGTAAAGATGCTATTTGGGTGATAGTAGACCGACTTACGAAGGTAGCACACTTTCTTCCTTTCAGAGTAGGATAATCTACAGAAAAGTTGGCAGAGTTATATATACAACAGATAGTCAGGCAGCATGGAGTCCCTGTCAGTATTGTGTCGGATCGAGATACCCGCTTTACATCACATTTCTGGAAGAGCTTACATCATAGTCTGGGTACCAAGTTAAGGTTTAGCACGACTTACCATCCGCAGACGGATGGGCAATCAGAAAGAACGATTCAGACTTTAGAAGATATGTTACGAGCTTGCACTTTAGATTTTGGAGGGTCTTGGGAAAGTCACCTGCACTTGGTCGAGTTCTCATACAACAATAGTTATCAGGCCAGTATCCAGATGGCGCCATTCGAAGCATTATATGGTAAGAAGTGCAGGTCACCGCTAGCATGGAATGATATTGGAGAGAGGAAGATGCTAGGCCCGGAAATGATTGTTCAGACGATTGAAGTAGTTAAAGGGATTAGAGAGCGACTTCGAGTTGTCCCGGATCGGCATCGTCATTGGGCTGATCAGCATCGTAGGCCGTTAGAGTTCTCTATTGGGGATCACGTATTTTTGCGGATCTTACCTACTTGTAGGGTCATTAGATTTGGCGTTCGCGGGAAATTGAGTCCGCGGTACGTGGGCCCATTCGTTATCCTTGATCGGATAGGCGATGTTGCTTATCGTTTATCACTCCCACCTTCGTTACGAGAGGTGCATGACGTGTTTCATGTATCTCAACTACGTAGGTATGTATCGGACCCAAGCCATATCCTCGATCATTCGGAGCTGGTTGTTGGTACCAACCTGTCTTACGAGGAACAGCCTGTGTCCATTTTGGACCGAAGAGAGAAGATACTCAAGAACCGAACAATTAGTCTTGTCCGTGTTGCTTGGGGTCATCACTCCTTGGAAGAGTCAACGTGGGAACGTGAGGATGATATCCGATCACGGTATCCACACCTGTTTGAATCACAAGGTATATCTCTTTCTGTATACCTCGATTGTCTTGATTTCTCATGCTTATCGCCTTATGGGTAGAACTGATTGATATCATAGATTGATGGATTTCCATATATAGTACTTACTTTTGATATGGTAACAATGATTGCTTGCTCACTAGAATTGCTTGTATTAGTTTAGCTCTAATATTTCTATCCGGCTTGAATTTGAAATTCCGAGGACGAAATTTTTCTAAGGTGGGTAGAGATGTCACTCCCCGTTCCCGGAATGCATATTTTTATACATGTACTACTCATGAGTATTTATTTAGTATTTATCATGTATTATTCTGTATTTGAATTTCTTTAAATTTTTATGTTAATTAATTATCTGCTCTTTAAATTCCATGTTAATTTATTTCCTGTAATTTTATTTCTGTATTTTATTTCCTGCAATTTTATTTCTGCATTTTATTTTCTGCATTTTATTGCTGCTTTAGTCTTATTGGGTTCGGCTTGGGTTTTCGGGTTGGCCTTGGATGGATCCTTGCAAACCCGGCCCACACTCCCACCTACCACCACCCTTCCTATTTAAAGCCACCATCTCCCTTCTTTCTCCTCATTACTTCATTCTCACCATTACTTCTTCTTCTTCCTCTCATTACTCTCCACCACCTACCAGCAGCAGGAGAAGGCAAGTGCAAACTTGCTTCTACTTGAGAACCATGTTTTTACGGTTCATTTGGCTTCTCCTTGTGATTCTAAGAGAGTTTAGTTTATAGTATTTTGGATTTCGTTGGCTTGTTTCTCCTAGATCTAAGTTTTGTATTCGGCTGTTCATGGGTTCTTAGTCCACCAACTTTGTGTGTATTTCTCTGGCACTGGAACAAGGCTCCATAGGGCGAGTTCGGGAGATGTTGTACGCACACGTTCTTACGTGCTCACGTGAAACATCAGTCCAGTCACGCACACATCTTTACGTGTTTGCATGTATTTTCAGTCACGCTAACGTTCTCATGAGCGTGCGTCACGCTAACGTTCTCATGAGCGTGCGTGTATTTTCAGTCACGCTAACGTTCTCATGAGCGTGCGTGTATTTTAGTCACGCTAACGTTCTCATGAGCGTGCGTGTATTTTTAGTCACGCTCATGTCTGTGCGTGTCTGCGTGACTTTTGAGTTACGCTCACTCTGTGCTTGTCTGCGTGACTTTTGAGTTACGTTCACACGGTGCGTATCTGCGTGTATTTTAGCCACTCTCACGCTGAGCTCGCGTACGTGACTTTTTACGCTCATGTCCCTGAGCTTGCGTGCGTGACTTTTCATGATCACATTGTGCGTGACTTTTGGCGTGCGTGACTTTTTACCCTCGCGCTGAGCGTGCGTGCGTGAATCACTTATCACGCCTCACTTTTTACGCTCACGTTTTCCTGAGTGTACTACTTTTTACGCTCACTCCTTCATGCCAGACTTGGCGTACTTTTCACGCATACGATTCTTGTGTGACTTTTGGACTTAGCTTAGACTTGTTACCATGACTTTCTGACTTGGGAGTTTTATTTGTTCTATATTTTATTCATTTAATGTTGGCATGATAATTCCCTATTATATCCTTACGCCTTTTTGTATGAACCCGAAAATCTTAGCATGTTAATATTTTAATACCTATGGTTGTGTAGTAGTGCCAAGTGTCTGGATTGGTATATGGATATCCAGTGAGACTGGAACTTGACCTCGAGAGTTATAGACTCGACCCTATTGATGATAAATGACTTTCATGCCTTGTCACCATTAATGACGATGGTTATTTGACTAATTGATCATGCGTTCCTAGTTGGAACTAAGAGACTGGCTAGTCATCTTATTAAAATGAATGAATGAGACACGTTCATGTTATGAACTATTGCAATCGACTGGCTGATCCCGAATATTGACATACATGCACATGCAGGCTTCAATCTAATTATTTAATTATTTAATTATTTATTTTTCTACAAAGAAGCATGTGTACTTTATGGTCAAGGCATGATTACCGTGGTTAGATTTGATTGTTGTATTACGCTATGTAAGACCTGCAACCTAACCGCACTGGTATCGTTGTAGAGTTGTGCATATCGTACCCCGTACGAAAGTACTCATTTGAATGACTATGATCCACGGCATGGGATTTCACTCAACGTAGGGACTATTAAGTTAAATAAAATAATGATTGCATGGAGAGAATGGATTCCCGAGTTCTTACATGGCAGCCCCCTTGGGACGAGTAGTACCCGACGGGCCGGCTGGTTTCCACAGATACTGTAAATCTGCCACACGGGCAGGGAACAGTATCTGCTTTTATTATTATTGTATATTGACGGGCGTCCTGCTAGGACTCGTCTAATTCATGCATGGCGCACATGATTGACTGGATAGACTAGCCTTGCTCGCACATAGTAAGAACTGAGGAATCTTTATTGCATTATTCCAGGATAACTTGGGACTCACAATAGCAAGCCGTAGGATTGATTGGCCGTTCAAGATGATTTGTTTGTGTACTGTACTACTCTGTTACCTAATGGGATAATCAGAATGTCAGGACATGACGGGCCAACTTCTGTCCTTGTTTGGTTGGGAGGTTGGTTCGAAGTGTCGTGATGTGATGTGAATCCTAGTAGCAAGCAGAGATCTATTATTATATTCTTTTACTTACTGGTTTATGTCCTTCATATCGTCCTTCCTTGTGGTACCTGCTATTAGAGGTCTAACCTCTCTGGTTTTGCATGGCCAGATTTAGAGCCGGTTCCCGAGGATCCAGCGTACTTCTACCTCCAGGATGGTCAATACTAGAGGCATGATTGCAGGAGGACTCGAGTGGGTTCTTTACTTCACCGCTCGTTTTGCTATTTACCTTTATACTTAGCCGTTTGGCACCGACATGTTAGTCGGATTGTCTTGTACTTACTTTTACATGATTGTAATTAAGTCAGACTGCAGCTGATAACAATTGTGTATATTTGCTATACCATCTGGCTATATTTTGTAAAGCCAGATCTCAAGAACATTTTGACTGAGCATTTGGGACGCCTTACTGCTTTATCTTACATGTTCTCTATTTCTGTTTCCTTGCTTGAATGATTGAGACAATAGATGTGTAACGACCATAGCAAGACTTTTATGTAGTATGCACCCCCTCGTCTGGTTAAACAGCATTGATCGTATTATACGGTATTCATCTACCCGTAATACGTAGTTGGCTGAGTCATTCCCCCGCTCTCCAGTATTCTGGTTCTGGGGCGTGACACCTATATAAGAGGCTCTTGTCAAGTTGATCAACACAAGTGAATGAAGTAATAATTTCCTCCATCTCCTTCTCTTTGTTTTACAATACGTTATCAGCACGATTCTCTAAGGTGAGTTTAGTCTTGCATACATAGATACATATTTTAGTAAACTTAAGGTGAGTTTAGTTTTTGCATACATAGATACATATTTTAGTAATCTTAAGTATCAATTGTTCTTTTAATATTTTATATGAGACAAACAAAGTTCCAATTCTTGATGTATGTATTTACATATTCTTTATGCATGTTTCATTAGATTTATATCTACTTGTTTTCTAGTGTATTATTATTATTATTATTATGCCTTTTTGAAAAATTATAACCCATGGACGTTCTAAAATTTTCAACTTCCTTTGGTTCACGGGAAGAAAGGACAGGAATATACTTTGGTCTTTCATCTTTTTGAAAAATTATACTTTTTCGATAGGCTGTGTTTCAACTTTAACCTCTTATTTTTGTTAAACCCCTGTTTTTGATAAACAAACAGAGTATTTTTTTTCTCACCTAATGGAAAATATGGAACATGCCAAACACAAACTTTATGACACCCAATAATATTTTCTTTGATATATTTGACCAAATAAGAACCAACTATTGAGCTTATTTGCTAACAACTAAATTTTAATGTTATATATTATGACCTCTATTGGTGATGAAGCAAGGACCTTCCTAAAAAATTATACCTAAATTTTGAGCACTACTGACTTGTCTGATGCTGCAGTCTTGTGTATGCTTATTAACTTTTGCTCCTGATTAGGTTAAAGAAAATTAGACTATATGAAATTGATATTTCTATTATTTTATTTCATTTTACAAGGTACCAATTCACATTGTTGTATATGTGAACCGTATTATGAAAAAGTACCCAAAATACAAACCATGATGACCTAAAGATTATTATATAATGATCACATTGTTGTATATGTGATAAATATATGACATAATATTTTTGATAGCGTTTCATCACATTGTGGCATATGTGAAATTTTGTAATATTGAAAGCACTTGTCAATTTTACTATTTAAATTAATTTATCTCTAATATAATTATTTCTGCTATATAGATGTCGAGTCTTGCAAAGATTGAATTCAAAGCTCTTGATGTGAGTGGAGACAATTACTTATCATGGCAATTGGATGCGAAGTTGCACTTGCAGTCCAACAAGCTTGATGGTACTATTAAGAAGGAAAATAAAGATTCTTCTGAAGCCAAGGCTAAGGCTTTGATTTTCCTATGACATCATATCCATGATGATCTAAAGGAAGAATATCTATGTGAGGATGATCCGTTTAATTTGTGGACATCTGTAAAGGATAGATTTGACCATCAAAGGATGGTAATCCTTCCGATTGCTCAAAGTGAATGGTTGAACCTGAAATACCAAGACTATAAAACTGTTAAAGCATATAATTCTGCTCTGTTTAATATTATTTCTCGCCTTAGGTTGTGCGGAGAAAAAGTAACAGAGGCTCAAATGCTTGAGAAAATCCACTCCACTTTTCATGCAAGTAATGTGCTTTTGCAGGAACAATATCGTGAAAGACATTTCATAAAATATTCTGAACTGGTGACTTGTCTCCTTGTAGCAGAGGCAAATAGCAACATTCTCATGAAAAACTACAACTCTAGACCAACTGGGTCAATGGCAATTCCTGAAGATACAAATTTTGGGGTTACCAGATGTCGTGGTAGAGGACGTGAAAGAGGACGTACAAGAGGAAAAAGTTATGGAAGGTATGGTCATGTTTATCAGACTTATAACAAAAAAAAAATAGTGGTTCACAAAAGAATAAATATAACAAGTGGACAGCACCCTCTAATAAAGGGAATTCAAATCCTCAATATAAACCAAATAAGGGAAGTACTGTTTGTCATAAATGTGGCAAAAATGGACATTGGTTTAAGCAATATCGAACTAATCAACAAGAGGTTGACTATGTTCAAGAGGATCATTGATAATTCTTGCGAACACTTATTGAAAAATCACAATCTTGGTTTACCAAAGAATCACCTATGTGTTCCATGTTCACAAGGAAATTTTATAACTATACCATCTTTTCTAAAAGTTAAGAATGAGTCTCCGACTTTCTTGCAAAGAATACAAGGAGACATTTGTGGTCCTATTCATCCTGCTAGTGGTCCTTTTAGATATTTTATGGTACTCATAGATGCATCTACTAGGTGGTCACATGTTTGTTTATTGTCTACTAGAAACCTTGCATTTTTCTTCTTTTGGCTCAAATTATTAAACTTAGATCTCAGTTTCCTGATAATTCGATTAAGTCAATTAGACTTGATAATGTCGCAGAATTTACCTCACAAATTTTTGATGATTATTGTACATCATTATGGATTGAGGTAGAGCATCATGTTCTCCATGTGCACACACAAAATGGGTTAGTTGAGTCATTTATTAAACATCTCCAACTTATAGCTAGACCTCTACTAATGCAATCTAATATGCCAATTGAGGCTTGGGGACATGCCATTTTACATGTTGCATCTCTAGTTAGATTTAGACCGACTGTCTACCATATTTTTTTCACCCATACAACTTGTTAGTGGTAGACGACCCAACATTTCACATTTGAGAAAGTTTGGATGTGCAGTATATGTCCCAATTCTACCTCCCAAAAGAACTAAGATGGGTCCCCAACGACGTTTGGGAATCACTACAACAAAAAACCCTTTTAATGACGGCTAAAATACGTCATTAATGACGTACCATGACGCTTTTTTTTTTCCACAGCAACCGTCATGAAAACGGGTGTTATAAATGTTTTTTAAAAGCGTCATAAAATAACCGTCATGAATATGATGAGTTTCTGCTACACTTATTTTCAGCATAGTTTGAAAGCGTTATGAATAGATAATCTGTATAGACTCAATTCAGCACATTTATAACGCTCAATTCTGCACATTTATATATTACTTTCCAAAAAATTATAGATCAATGCTCAATGTTGCTCAATTCAATGTCAAAACATTCATTTTGAACCATATTCACAAGAAAACATCTAAATGTTATAGAGTACCATTTAATCCATTTACAAATATATACATAACATATATCACCATCTTCAATACATTTTTTCAAAATAAGACATCCAAATACATATATTTACAACTACTACTAGTAAGTAGACCCTCAAAACTATTAGTACATTGGCTTCAACTTTGAGCACATCAAAACTGTCGGCATCACGTAGCAAAACCCTGAAAAATGTCTCCCTCCATCATACACTTTGTGTTAAAGAAGTAGCCAAGAAGTAGCCAAGTGATAAGTAGGTCTAGTACTGCATCACCAAGAAATTCAAGCCTCTGGTTTTGAAAAAATAAAGAAAAAGAAGTCAAATGCATGATTATAAATATGAAAAGTAATTTTGAGTGTCAAACAAAAAATGATAAATATATCAGTATCTAGTATCAACTAGGAAAAAACTTCCAAACTTGCTTACTTGGTAGCAGTAGCTAGTTCCAATTTTAGAAGCATGAGTTATTGCCTCCAATAAAAGGCGTTTAATAGCAAACTCATAGCGTAATTTCTTTTCCAGAATTTCCATGTCATCAGATCTGGGAACACAACTCCAAAATGACATAGAGGTGGTCATTGCTTTCCCAACCATTTCAGACTCAAGTTCAGTATCAATGCCTAACCATTTCAATACAGCAAGAGCAGCAGTTAATCCGCCACCAACATAATATGCCCCAATTAGAGCCTCTACGCAATCAGATATTGTCTTAGATCACTATACCAAGAGAATGTTATTTTGAAGCATAAAGGTGCACAAAATGAACTAGTTTGAAGCTAAACCAATCATAACAAAACAATTTATTTTATAAATAGATAGAAATGTGTATTTCACATAGAAAAGTATATCAAAACAAACCCGAGAATAATTGCAAACAGAGCAGACACTTGGAATAATTCAAGAATGCCATAGCAAGACTGCACTACAAAAAGAATAAATGTCAAAATTCTTATACTTACTCTCCCTTCAACCAAATCCTGTGTTCCAATATTAACCAAATCCTGAATCATATTCACAAAGAAATGAGACACAGAAATTGAACCTAGAGCAAGAACTGTTTGTAATATAAGAAACATAGAAACTAAAGTATCACAGGACTAGTATTATATAGAATCTAGCCATTAGATAATAACCATATGTGTCTTAGTTAAGTGGTCCAGTTGGGGATGCCTATGAAATCTCTGTTCCCAATCCTAATCTCAAAAGAATGATTAAAGTAAAAGGAGGACAACATGATCTATATCATAACAGAGAAGAAGTCTGACTCCAAAATTGTGGGATAGTCATAGTTGTAGAAAAGAAAATATAGTGCTTGATCATATACAGCTCGCAAAGAAATACCACTCCTAACAGAAACAAGTTTCGTATGTTAAGATACTAGATTAATTCGGCAGGAGGACCGGAGTACAATTCAAAAGTATTCGCCGAGCATCGCGTTCAAGCTACAAGATATTTACGGACTTGAGAAACATTTTCAAGATTAAGTGAATGAATTTTTTGAAATTATGAATCATGAAGATGTGCAGATGGAGCAGGCAGCCACTGGTTACAATAAAGCGAGGATGCTCTAAAAATACAGTAGTTTTCATGTCATTGTTAACCTTCACAGAAGAAAAAAAATGCTTCATATGGGGTTAAGTTACCAGAATTCACGAATTCCTCCTCAAAATTAACTTGTATAATGTTGAGTGTTATACACCAAAAATCATAATTCATTATTTTAGCATTAATAACTAATTTGGTTTTCAGTGTTGTCATAACTCTTTTCACTTACCTCCGAAAGGAATGCATAAAAATATGCTCAAGTTTGTGTGTGTGCTTATTCAAGTGTTGGCATACAACAAACACACCAACTATATATTGATCACTGCACGCACGCAGCACACTTTACCCTGCCAGTAGTGCCTTAAACAATGCATAAATTCACACATTTTAAATACCTTTAGACAATCTCAAATCCGCCTATTAGATCCATAACCTATTTTCCAGGAATAGTTGACTTATGTAAAACACCTAGCGGATGAAGGCATTGCGTAACAATTGATATCACCTTATGCACTGAGAACGTTAGAGCTAACCAACTTCGATAAAGCAACTAAACTCGGTCTTTAATTTTTCTGGTTACAATTAGCTGCAAGCTTTTCAAATATGTTCATAGCTTTCCTTAATATGATATGCCCAAAACATATCTTTCTAGCCATTAGATAGTCTTTTCCATCCTTAATTGGTAGAACTTTTAAGTTATGATAATAGTCTACCATTTCTTCAGTTTGGAAAGGTGACTTTTGCTAGTAGATTAAGGAGTCTTATTTCTTGAGGAACAAAAAAACGAAAGCATTTGCAGTTAGGAAGTTGTGAAGACTGATATTTAAGAGTTACTTCTCCAACAGTTGTTGTTTTAATATGCATCTATGTTGCACGGGCACGAGATTATACCAACACAGGGAGACTGACAGAACACTGATTTTGGTGTGTCCTAGTGTGTTTAGGAGTGTTCCGAGTCATGCTCAATACATGTCCGATTTTTGGAGCATCCTAGATATGCATCCATAGTCATTTCCAGATGCTATAAAATATTAAAAATCGTGTTACCTGCTCGACGTAAGATAACAGAAGATGTTGCAGCAGGACAGGTTGTGCTCTCTGGAGGTGAGTGTATCCAGGAACTATCAAACCTTTGTTTTTCATAGCCAAGTTAACGAGTGACACCTGAAATAACAAAAAAATAACCACTTAAGAGTATCAAATAATCATTTCTTTCATAGATGTATCAAATCGGCGCGACATCTACCTGCAGCTGTTTGATTCTGGCGAGCAGCCCATCGATGGCCTCCCTGCACCAGAGGCGGAGGTCGGTGACGACCTGGTCGTTCCTACTCCTGGCGGTGTGCAGCTTCTTCGCGGGCTCGCCGATAAGGTCGGTGAGCTCCGCCTCGATGTTCATGTGCACGTCCTCCCTGTCCTGCCTCCAGACGAACTCCCCGGACTCGATCCTCCTCTCGATCTCGTCGAGGCCGAAGAGTATGCTGTCCCTGTCGCTCTCAGTAATCAACCCCTGCACTGACAATGAAACGGTGGTATATCAGCGGTGGAGATTCGTTTAAGAGGGACGGGGGTTTTAGGTCGAGCACCTGGTGGGCGAGCATGGAGGCGTGGGCCTTGCTGCCGGCGATGTCATGGTGGTATAGCTCCTTGTCGAAGGACACGGACTCGCTGAAGCGCTCGACGGCGTCGATGACGCTCTCCTCGAACCGGCCTCCCAAAGCTTCACCTCCTTCGGCTGCTTCCGGTAGCTCTCCCCCTCCGCTCCTGATGCTGCTGATGCCATAGAGGACCGAGAGGTCCTCTGGCTGAGGCTGCGGATGCTGAAGAGGCGGCGGGCGAATGGTGAAAGTCCGGTGAGCTCCTGCGGGAGGAGCAGAGAGTACGAGTGGGAGAGGGACTTCATTTTCGTATATTCCTCAGGACTAATGAATGAAACACTCACCCGCCGCCGATCTCCAGCATGTGCGCGCGGTGTTCACCAGCCGGACCTCCATCACCGGCTTCAGGTCCTTCGACGACCCCTCCGATATGGTCGAGATCGCACCTTGGCTAAGATCCATCGATCAGAAACCCTAACCTAACTCTTGAGGAAATTGGGGGAAAAGAGGTTTGGAGAGATGCTGCTCCTTAGAAAATGGATGAGAAATGAATTTTCTCTCTCTCCCACTTAGCTTTTATACAGTGAAAAAATTACAAGTTTGCCACCGCTCTAAAGTATTAATGACATTTTGTTTTATAAACGTTATAAAAAGCCCAAAATTAGTCCAAACCGTCATAGAAAAAAGGTATTTTTCAACTTGATAACGCTTATGTATCAGCCGTCATTAAAACTCCCTGTCGAGCGTCATTAAAAGGGTTTTTTGTTGTAGTGAATATACATTAGTTTTGAATCTTCTTCCATAATAAAATATTTGGAACCAATGACTGGTGACGTCTTTACTGCAAGATTTGAAGATTGCAAATTTGATGAGAGAGTCTTCCCGCTGTTAGGGGGAGGTAAACAATACATTGTTCATATAGAACAATCCATTGCTAATGAACGGCGTAAATTGACATGGAATACGCCTACTCTATCTCATTAAGATCCAAAAACTCCAAAATGTGATTATGAGACAAGGAGAATGATACATTTGCAAGAAATTGCAAATCAATTATTGATGCATTTAATGATGCCGCAAAGGTAACTAGATCTCATGTGCCATCTAGAAATGTGCCAGCCAGAATTAATGTTAATGTTGAACAAAATCTAAACAAGGCGACAAATGAATCTACTACTACACATCAAAAGCGTGGTAGACCTATAGGTTCCAAGGATAGTGCTCCTAGAAAGAGGAAAGTAATATTGTCCTGATAAAGGCCCGATAGTGGCTGGAGCTCCGGAAATAGATAATAAAGATGTGCATGTTTCCAAATTCACTGAAATGCCTATGGATGCCTCTAAAGAGGCACAAGTACCTGAAAATGAAGAGATCTTGATATTCCATGCATGTTCAGGTGAATTGTGGAATAGAAAAGCACTTGTCATCGATGACATATTTAGCTACGCAGTAGCTACTGAAATATCAAAGGACAATGATAATTGTGAAAATGAACCACATAGTATAAATGAATGTCGACAAAGAAAAGATTGGCCAATGTGGAAAGATATTATTCAAGCAGAATTAAAATCTTTAGAAAAATGTGGTATATTTGGACCTATAGTGGAAACACCAAAGGGCATAAATCCTGTTGGCTTTAAATGGGTGTTCGTGAGAAAACGAAATGAGAGAAACGAAGTTGGAAGATACAAAGTCCGACTTGTAGCATAAGTTTTCTCTCAAAGACCTAGAATTGACTATGTTGAGACATACTCTCCAGTTATGGATGTTATTACTTTTAGATATCTAATTAGTCTCGCAGTTTCTGAAAATCTTGATATAAGACTTATGGATGTTGTAACTGCATACTTGTATGGAGACTTAGATACTGACATTTATATGGAAATTCTAGAAGGATTTATAATGCCAGAGACTAAGTCAAAGGACATGTGTTCAATTAAACTTAGATGAGCATTATATGGATTGAAACAATTCGAAAGAATGTGGTATAATCGTCTTAGTATATATTTGACTAAGGAAGGATATAAAAATAGTCAAATTTGCCCATGTGTCTTCATTAAGAAATCCGAGAATGGATTTTCGATAGTAGCAGTATACGTGGATGATATAAACCTGATCAGATCTTCTGCAGAATTAGAGAAAACTACAAACTATTTGAAAAAAGAATTTGGAATAAAAGACTTGGGAAAGACAAAGCTTTGTCTCGGTTTGCAAATAGAACGAAGTTCTAGTGGAATATTAGTGCATCAATCCCGATATATCGAAAGGATTTTGAAACGATTTAGAATGGACAAAGCACATCCACTTAGTACACCTATGGTTGTACGAAGTCTGGATTTGGATAAAGATCCATTTCGACCAAAAGGAGAAGATAAAAAAGTTCTTGGTCCTGAAGTGCCTTATTTAAATGCTATTGGAGCACTACTATATCTAGCACAATGCACAAGACCAGACATTGCTTTTTCTGTTAATTTATTATCTATATATAGTTCTGCACCTATACTTAGACATTGGAATAGAGTTAAACACATAATGAGATATCTTCGTGGAACAACTGACATGGGATTATTTTATTCATGTAATTCCACTAATAACTCTCATCTAGTTGGTTATGCAAATTCTGGTTATCTTTCTGACCCTCATAAGGGTTGTTCCTAAATAGGTTATGTGTTTATTAATAATCATGCAGCTATATCTTGGCGATCAGCAAAACAAGGTTTAGTGGCAACTTCCTCTAACCATGCAGAATTAATTGTATTACATGAAGCAACAAGAGAAAGTGTGTGGTTGCGATCGATCATTCATCATATAAGGATAAATTGTCAACTACCCACAGTTACAGATAAGCCTACAACAATATTCGAAGACAATGCAGCTTGCATTGCGCAAGTCCGAGAGGGATTCATCAAAGGAGATCGAACGAAGCACCTTCCACCAAAATTGTTTTATGCACATGAGCTCCAAAGGAAGAAAGTGATCGAAGTTAAGCAAGTAAGATCAAGTGAAAACTTAGCCGATTTGTTCACCAAGGTACTTCCAAAGTCCACATTTCAGAAGTTGGTACACGGAATAGGCATGTGACGACTTAATCAGCAGACAAATTAGCTGTTTCAGATCCATTGTATCGAGGGGGAGTATAACTTGTACATAATACTTTTGTTTTGCGTGTTGTACTCTTTTTTCTTAGCTAAGATTTTTTCCACTGGGTTTTTTTTTCTTAGTAAGGTTTTAATGAGGTAACAAATGTGCATATACCACCAACTAATTAATGGTGTATATCCAAGGGGGAGTGTCGTAAATATGGATAAATTACCATTATTATTTGGTATCTATAACTTATGCCTTTTTGGTTATCCATAACCTATGGCTTTTAGCATTATTCTTTTTAATTGTCATCATGATAGTAAGCTCATTTGTAAACCTATATAAGAGGCTCTTGTCAAGTTGATCAACACACGTGAATGAAGAAATAATTTCCTCCATCTCCTTCTCTTTGTTTTACAATAAAATGCAATTTTATAAATATTGCATGTGAATCTAAGCCAAGTGGATTCATACTTCAATCTAATCTAAAATCCATGGGGGGTGTATATATATATATATATATATATATATATATATATATATATATATATATATGGTGGGGATCAGATGACACATACAATATGACATGTAAAAAATACGCAATCTCAACCACACATCATTTGAACTGAATGGTTCAAATTTAAATGCATACCAAATTTGCATCCATGGAAGTCTTGCATGCTAATTAATAGTAGGTTTTATTAATGAGTGGGATATTTAATTTGGCATTTATGCTAATTAATATAAATTATTCTATCATATCTGAATTATTCATTTCAAATGATGTACGGCTATATATATATATATATATATATATATATATATATATATATATATATATATATATATAACTCAAGTGGTCAGAGTGAGACATATCCACCCCCCCAAGGTGCTAGAGGTTCGAGCAATGGAGGAAACACTTTAAATTCTTTGATGTGAAAATTAAAGTGAGATTGGTGCGGTGCTGATAGGTGCAGGTGTCCTTGAGCGAGTCTACTTTATCCGACTCTTATCGTGCTTGCTTTATAGGAGCACATTGTGATCCATGGTTGGATGCACCCATCTCCCCTCTCCGAAGCTAATCGGTTCCTCCACATCTGGCTAGGCTCACTCATAATCACTCATGCCTTAGTCAGAATGTTTGCATAAATGACCATAATTCTCCACCTCAGGCTCAAATAGCCTACTATAGGCCAATACACGAATCAATTAAACTCGATTGCGCCGATCCCACGGGAGGACTTGTAAGGATGTTGGTGTGGACTCCTACGTACTGCTTCTATCGACTCCATCTCTTGGTCAGTACACTCCATATATATAGCTATATTGTCATTATGATCCTCTCGATTGGCACCATCCAAGTCCATATGTTCAAGATCCTATGATCGATTTGCCTTTTCTAAACATTTTCCTTGTGTTCGGACATATCTACAACATTGGATATAACAGTGGCGCACCCACTCGATTCCATTACCTGTTCCATAAGCATCCCATTCGATAGGCATACTTTAATTTTTGTTGGCAGGTTCTCGATCCCTTGCATCTGCCTTGACGAACACCCGCACAAAGGCAAGACATTGTTGATAAGCCATATTAAATTTAGTAGGCATGGGCGTCTCTAAAAGACTTGGCCACTTCACAATGGTCGACAAGTTCCAGAGTTGTCGTGAGAGCAATGGTAACTGGATCCAAATTTGGACCGAGGACAGATGGTCCCTTTGAATTTTGCTGTCTGGTCCCATCATCCTAGGACAAGTAATCGACCGTTGAATGTCTACGAGTTGATCTCCATGATTTTCTTGAAATCATCCTTTAAGACCGAACTTAAAGAAATGTCACGTCCCAGTCCTAAAATACGTATGAGTAGGATATGTAAACATGCCAGCTACGTATTTAACCACTATAGTCTTGACTCAAATACGTATAAGAGGTATAAATCAGAACATGTGTCCATGTAATCATAATAACATCCACAACATTAAGTACATTATGAACTATAAAAAGAAATCGCCAAGGAAGAACAGTATAGAAGAAATTAATAACGATATCTGAAGATTTCGAAGATGTAGCTCCCACTATGCATATGTCACATCTCAGAGATAACCTGGAGGGATCCCACGTCCTCAACGGACATAGTAAGATACATAATATACATGTCAAATGTAATAGTAATAACATGCAAATGAGATAACAAAATAAATATAAAAGAATACTACATCTAAAAGGATGGCATGCCATGAGAACAACGGTATCAATCTTGGCCACATCTAAATCAGGTAATAGCGACCGTACTCCGGTGAGGCACTAACAGTCATATCATAGGTCTCTATCGCATCCGGTGAGGCACTAACGATCGAGGGGTCAAGTGAACAAATCCTTATTGC